>PVJO010009626.1:0-68638 GCA_004026905.1 Hystrix cristata | reverse complement strand
TCACCTGAGCGCAGCTGACTCTCCCCAGGGGCATGTCAGTGATGTGCTAGCAGCAGTAGAGGATGATGGCGCAGGAACACACCGTTCTCCCTCTCGGGGAGCCTGGCTTCTCAGCTTCCACAGGAGGCTGCCCAGGGTACCCATGAGCATCAGACTTCCCGCTCTTGCCTGACCTTTGCCACTTGACTTCTTACGATATGTACAATGTTGAGTTATTTCCAAAGTGCAGGTGGTTCCCCTGTCCTCTGCTCACCAACAAGAGCTAACCTACAGATGTCCCAAAGGGCTCACTGCAGCAAAGTAAAAACGAAAAACCATTACTATTTGCCAAGTTTAAGGCTAGACATCAGTTTTACAAATTATAGTGCAAAAAGTTAAAAAAAGGTGAAAGCTCACATTGAACTAACATTGGAGGAGAGGGAAGGAAAGTCGTTTTCCTGATCTTTTTCAATCAGTCACGAGGTTTTAAAATGGTGTGGAAAAAATGTTTTATGCTTCGGTTTCTTTGACTCATTTAACTTGACCTTAGAATGCTGATAACAATCTTAATGTGAAGAAACAATGAAACTTCAGAATTAAAGGGAAAGTGTTCACAACAGTAATGGTAATCAAAAATGCCCCCAGCAGAAAATACTGCCTAGCTACAGGAAAGTCGGTTGGAGTGAAAGAAAATGGAATGTTACAGGATACTTAGAAGTATGTAAAGAAAGGGAATTTATTTGGATCTTTTCATCAATATTCAAGCCTTTTTTTCTGTTTTCAGAAAAGTGAATATTCCACAAACATTTACCTATTTTTCTCTTAGGAAGTTTTAAAATATGACTGACAATCACTATATATCACTCAATTCTCATTAGAGCATTATTTCCCTTTGCCTCACATTACAAGAAATGCTTATTTTTGAGTGGATACGGACCTGCCTCATGATTATAGAGAAATCCAAACTGACTTAACATATATGAACCCAGATCCACAACTCGGGTCTCTTAACTGTCTCATTATATAAGGATACACAGATTACTCAAACAGATTGAATCAAGCCGGTTAAGACCATTTCATTATTATAAGAATTTATATAAAGCTGGATCTATTGTTTCCAACCTCCATGTAACTTCCCCATTGTATCAGATGAATTTATAAAATCCTCAAGTAGCTTCGTTTTCAAGTCAATGAATGTTATAAGCTAACAGAACTTCCAACTGGTTTTCTGTGATACTCACCATAGAAAATGTCATCATGTATCAGTGTAGAATGAAGTAACATGTGTTGCTGTGGCAAGAACTCTAATACAGAGTGAGATCTCTTTGATATTAATCAATAATTGTTGAATCCTCACCAAAGTAAGTAAAATGAGAGGACAAATGAACACAGACCAGGTTATGGCTCATTAGTGCTTAACTTGTTTTAAGCTGAAGCAGCTCTGAGAAGATGTTTCTTATCACATAGCTTTAGTGATTATAGAAGATTTGGACTGCATTTCACCATCTTGCTTATTGTCTTCCGTGTAGCTAAATTTATCATTTTTTAATCTCCCCAATAAATCTTCTTTGTGTTCAAATCAAGAATAAGCCAAAGGCCAAGAATTTCTTACCTCTAATATCAAATATAAATCTAGTCATCACCCTAGTCAAACCTTCCGAACTATCTTCCTTTTGTAAATTAAAGACTTATAGCTCTTAGAAAATCAAGATATCAATAGCAAGAATAACCAACAGATGCAAATATAAAGATGAAGGTGGGGATTAATCCCCACAGATGGAGAGGTGAACAAAGAAGTTTTGCTTGATAAAGCAAATGGTTACTTTAAGCAACCTCAAAATTTTATAATGATATCTGCAGTGGAGAGCACAAAAAGAGGCTTCTCAATGCATTCTGGGAACAAAACCTGGAAAATATGACATTTAGACACATCTTCCACATAATGCTAAAATTAAGATTAGGAATATGAAGTGACACACCAGACACTTATTTCCTATTTAACACAACAGATGTTTTAATTTCAGAAGGAATGATAGGTTAGCCATTATTTCTATGGCTTAAAAAAGTATTCTACCTGTCTTAGCTAAGAGACATGCTAGGCAACACTTTTCCATTAGTGAGTATATCAATAATCAAGAAATTCCTATTATATGAAATGCAGCAGTAGTCATAAATAAAATGTGAATAATGCCCATGAGCTGGATAAATATTAATATATTCTTTCATTGGGGGCCTACTTATAGTTCCCTTTGATATAAAACAAAATTATTAGTTTAAACCATGTAGTGTTCTCTCAGAAGACGTATTGTTCTTTAAAAAGAAAAGAATATCAGGCATCAGCTAGAGTCCTTAAGACCTATGAAATTAGCATATGTGTATTAGATGTAAAAACACCAACACTTACTACAAAACAACAGAGCATGGGCTGGGGATTTGGCTCAGTGTTTAGAGTGCTTGCCTAGCAAGTGCAAGGTCCGAGTTCAATCCCCAGCACCAAAAAAACAAACAAACAAAAAACCCCCCAAAAAAACAAATAAACAAAAACAACAGAGCAGTGGCAGTAATACATTGAATAGACTTCAGTTTAAGAAATTATTTTAATTAGCTAAAGAATAGAGACAATATATTTTATCTCACATAGGTACTTGCAAAATGCCTTGAACCAAGAAGAAACTCAGTAAAAATATTGATTAATCCAGCCTTCTGATGGTGGCACCCTAACTCTGGAAGCTGTATCCATGGTTACATAATTCATAACTGGTCTCTCGGGCTCAGTCTTGCTCACTCCTTTTCATCTTCTAAACTGCAGAACAATCTTCTTAAAAATGGCATTCCTATCATAATACTCCATTTTTAAATAACTTTATGGTGCACGGAATAAATCCCAGCTCCCTGTTTATCTTCCTCACAAGGAACGTGATTTGGCTCTTTCATACTAAGGCAGCCTTGGATCCTCGTATGCAAAAGCTAATTCCCCACACTCCTAGAAAGCTGATCAGTCAGACGTTCCTCAACTATTCCCCGAAGTGTGATTTCATGCCTTGATCTCTATAGCATCGCCATAAATGCCCATCCATATCCACTTAGCGTCACCAGTTCTGTGAATGCCCAAATGCTGGCTTCCTCCTAAAACTCTTGCTTAAGGGCTTTCTCTTGGATCCACAGGGCCAACATGTGGGAAATCAAAAATGCTGGAAGAACAACATGCCCTGGCAGCAGCCCTTGACCACAGAATGCTAGAGGTGGGGAATAACACCACATCATATCCAAAGTGTCTCAGAGTTCTCCCAAAGGACTGAGAGACAGTTGCTCACAGGGCAACCTACCCAAAAGTGCACTCTACTAGTGTTCTTGCCTTCCTCGGCTCACTGCCCTACTAGTGCTTTCTCCCAGTAAACAGCCTGTGTTAATTTCATTTTAGTGCCTGCTTCTGGAGAGAATGCCACACAGATAGTCCCTTTCCACATAAAATTCCCACTTGTAGAAATTGCTCTTCCACTCTTCCATATTTAGTTGAAAATTCATAAGTACCTTGTAAGGCAAAACGTCTCAAACTTTAATGTCATAGAAGTCATCAGAGGTTTGGTATATCCAGAGCAAGACCTAAGATTCTGCAGTTCCAGCATTTCCAGACAACCCAAATACCATGGTAGTACGGTTTTAGTGGAGTTTGAGTGTCCCCAAAAGTTCTTGTAATTGAAGTACGGTTGGCAGGATGGCACTGTTTTTAGGTAGTGAAACCTTCAGGCGGTAGGACCAACTGGGAGGTCCTTAGGTCATTTGGCATGTGCCTTTGGAAGCTAGTTCTTGTGAAACCCCTTCTTGCTCCCAGTTCATGATGTAACCGCTTGCCCCAGCACACACTCCACCATCTGCCACTCTGCATGAATTCCTCACCATAACTGAGCTGGGGCAGGTGCTGTGCCTCTGAACCTCTTAAACTGTGCTAAAGAAACTTCTTTTCTTCCTAAGTAGCCTATGTCGGGTATTTTGTGACGGTGAAGCAAAGTTGACTAATACACCTCATCTGTACACCAGATTTCAATTAGCAAATATTTGACACAGTTCAGGAATCTTCTTCTTCAGAAGCCTGAAATGATCTACTTCTTCTGATAACGAGTTTTGCTTTTCCTTCCCTTATGTTTATTACATTATGTGGCAATTTTTTTGTTTACAAGTTTGCATGTCCAGTGAGTGTGTTCTCTTAAGATGATGATCATTTTTTTCCTCTCTGTGTATTCACAAGTAACTAGCATATTGCCAGAACTATTACCCAAACCTAGTAAGTGTTTGTAAACCAACAAAATGAACTCATTATAATTTCACTGCATTTATCACTAAAATTTTATATGTGCACATATCATATTCTGATACATTCAGCCAATTCAGTAAAGCATGATGTGACTGTGAGTTATATAAATTCTCCAGCTATCCAGTTTATTTTCAGTGTTAAATCATAGACCAAGAATTCTTTTTTTATTGCTACATTTTAGATATACATAATGATAACACTCATCATAAGGAATTTGTACCTGTAAATGATGTATCTTGCTTCTTCTTTTTTCCCATTCCCCTCCTCTCCCTTCAACCCCTCTTTCCCTCCTTATTTACAAAAGCTTTGTTTCCATTTTTTCCTCTGTTCTCTTTTTTATCCCTCCCTTCCTTTTTCTCTTCCCTCTCCCTGTTCCTCTTCCCATTTTAACATTTTCTTCCCACTTCTCAATATCTATTATACACTTTGTTCCTTATTTACACTTTCAGTTTCTCACACCAGAGGAAAAAATGTGGCATTCCAACATGTGTGTCCAATTTATTTCACTAAAGGGTATGGTGTGAAGGTGTATCCATTTACCTAGAAATGTCTCAAGCTTTTATCCTTCTCTATTACCTGATAGTACTCTATTATATATGTAAAAAAACACATCTTTTTTATCCATTCATCATCACTTGATGAGCATTTGGGCTATTTCCAAGATTTAGCTATTACAAATTGTGCCACTATAAACATGGGTGTCCACTATAAACATGAGTGTGTGCATATGTCACTGTAGTACAGTGCTTTTAATCTTTGGGGAAGATACTAAAAATCAGAATAGCTGGATCAAATTGAACCTCCAGTCCTAGTTTCTTGAGAAACCTCTACACTAATTTCCACGGTGGTTGCAGCAGTCTACATTCCCACCAACAGTGGAGGAGGGTTTCTTTTTCCCCACAACCTTGCCAGCATGTGTTATTGGCTGATTTATTGACAATAGCCATTCTTTCTGGAGTGAAATGGAATCTGGGCATTGTTTTAATTCGGATCTTTTGAATGACCAGTGATGTTGAACATTTTTCATATTTTTACTTACCATTTCTACTTTATCTGGAGTGTCTATTCAAATCACCTGCCCATTTTTGGATTGGGTGTTTAAATTTAGGGGTCTGGGTTTTTTAGTGGTTTGCATACCCAGATATTAGTCCTTTGTCTGAGGAACAGCTGGCAAAAATTTTTTCTTACTCTCTGTGGGGTTATCTTTTCACTCTGCTGGTGGTTTCTTTTGCTGTACAAAAGCTTTTCAATAAAATGAGATCCCGGTTGTTGATTGTTTGTGATATATCCTGTGCAACTGAGGTTTTGTTCATAGTCTTTGCCTACACCTATGTCTTCCAAAGTTCTACCTATTCTTTCTTCCAGCAGATTTAGTGTTTCTGTTTTTTATTTAGATCTTTGACCCATTAGTGCATGGTGAAAGATACAGGTCTAGTTTTACTCTTTGGCATGTGGAAAGTCAGTTTTTTCAGCACCATTGAATAAGGAGGCTATTTTTCTTCCAGTGAGGGTGTTTGGCCTCTTTGTAAAAGAAAAGACAGTTGAGTGTGTTTGGAGTTGTGTCCATATCTTTTAATCTGTTCCACTGATCCTCAGGTCTGTTTCTTTTGCCAGTACTATGCTGTTTTTATCACAGTAGTTTTGTAATATAATTTCAAGTCAGGGATTGTCATGCCTCCAGCTTTACCTTTGTTGCTCAGAATTGCCTTTGCTATTCTAAGTCTCTTCTGGTTCCAAATGAATTTTAGGATTGTTTTCTCTAATTCTGTGAGGTATGTTATTGGTACTTTGATTGGTGTTGCATTAATCTATATAACAATTTTAGAAATATGGCCATTTTCACTATATTCGCTCTTCCTATCCAAGAACAAGGGATATCTTTCCATTTTCTGGTATCTTCTTTGATCTCTTTTTTTAGAGTACTGTAGTTGTCAATGTATTAGTCTTTTACTTCCTTCATTAGGTTGATTCCTAGATATTTCATTTTTGTGGATACTATTGTGAAAGGTATTATTTCCCTGATTTCTTTCCCAGTGAGTTTGTTATTTGTGTACAAGAATACTACTGATTTTTGAGTGTTGACTTTGTATCCAGTTACACTACTGAACTTGGTTACTAAATATAGAAGTCTTTTGGTGGGGTTTTTGGGGTCTTCTATGTAGAGTATCGTGTCATCCATAAATAATGATAATTAACTTCTTCCTTCCCTATCCTTATTCCTTTTATTTCTTTCTCTTGTCTAATTGCTCTGGCTAACGTTTCCAGAACTATATTGAATAAGAGTGGTGATAGTGGACATTCTTATCTTGTTCCTGATTTTAGAGTGAAAACTTTCAGTTTTTGCCCATTTAGTATAATGTTGGCTGTTGGTTTGTCCTAGATGGCTTTTATCAGATTGAGATAAATACCATCTATTCCAATATTCTCTAGAGTTTTTATCATGAGCAGGTGTTGAACTTTGTCAAATGCTTTTTCTGCATCTATTGAGATAATCATATGATTTTTGTCCTCGGCTCTGTTAATATGGTGTATCTCATTTATTGATTTGCATATATTGAAACATCCCTGCATCACTGGAATGAATTCTAGTTGGTCATGGTGTATAATCTTCTTAATGATTTGTTGCATTCTGTTTGCCAGTATATTATTGAGGATTTTTGCATCTATGTTTATTAAGGAGGTTGACCTACAGTTCTCTTTTTAGTTTGGATCCTTCCCTGGTTTGGTATCAGAGTAATTCTTGTTTTCTGGAATGAATTTGGGAGTGTTATTTCCCTTTCAATTTCATTAAAGAGTTTGAGGAGTAGTGAATTAGATCTTCTCTAAATTTTTTGTAGAATTCAACAGTGAATCTGCCAGGACCTGGGCTTTTTTTGTTGGTAGGTTTTTAATTATATCTTCAATTTCATTGACTAATATTGTGTTATATAGAATCTTTATATATTCTCAATTCACTTTTGGTAATTCAGAAATCTGTCCATTTCTTCAGTGCTTTCCCTCTTATTAGAATAAAGGTTCTCAAAGTAGGTATTGATGATCTGGATTTCTGGAGGACCTGTTGTGATTTTACCCTTTTCATTCCTAATTACATGTATTTGAGTTTTTGCTTTCCTTTTTTTGATGAGGTCAGCTAAGGGTTTGTCAATTTTATTTAATCTTTTGAAGAACCAACTCTTTGATTCATTGATTCTTTGTATTGTTTTCTTAGTCTCAATTGCATTAATTTCTGTTCTGATCTTTATAATTTTCTCCCTCATATGAGTTTTGGGCTTGACTTACTCTTTTCTTTCTAGAATTTTGAGGTTCAACATCAGGTTCTTTATTTGCACTTACTCTGTTTTGCTGATCTGAGTGTTCACTACTATAAATTTCCCTCATAGGACTGTTTTCATTGCATCCCATAAGTTCCAGTATGTCATATTGCCACAATTGTTTAATCATAGAAACAGTCTAATTTCTTCTTTAATTTCATCTGTGATCCATTGATTGTTTGGGGGGGTGTTATTTAATTTCCATGTGTTTATGAAGTTTTTGTGGGTTTTTTTGCCATTTATTTCCAATTTCATTGCAGTATGGTCTGATAATATGCGTGAGATAATTTTAATTTCTTTGCATTTACTTAAGAATGTTCTATGAGCTAGCATATGGTCTATTTTGGAAAACATCCTGTGTGCATCTGAGAAGAATGTGTATTTTCATGTTGTGGGGTGGAACACTTTGTGGACATCTACTAAGTCCATTTGTTCAAAACTTTGGCTCAGTTCCGATATTTCTCTCTTGAATTTTGTCTAGTTGATATGTCTATTTGTGACAGTAGGGTATTGCAGTCCCCCATTAGAACTGTATTACTGCTTAGTCGATTTTTCATGTCCATTAATATTTGTTCTATATAGTTGGGTGCATTGGTATTTGGTGCATATATATTTATGATTGTTATGTCTTCCTCTTGGATTGTTCCCTTTGTGAGGATGTAGTGACCTTCTTTGTCTCTCTTAATCACTTTTTGCTGGAAATCCACTTTGTCTGCAAATAGAATTGCTACCCTTGCTATTTTCCAGATTCCTGTCACATGAAGTATTGTTTTCTATCCTTTGACTTTCAGTCTATGAATATTTTTTTTTTTTTAGTGCCAGGGATTGAACTGAATTTCTTTTTGAATTGAATGTGTTTCTTGTATGCAGCATACTGTTAGATCTTGCTTCTTGATCCATTCTTCCAGTCTGTTTCTTTTGGTTGGTGACTTGAGACCACTTACATTGATGGGTATATTTGATATGTATTGATTTATCCTTGTCACGTTATTTTCCTGTTGTTGGTTCCCTTTTTTCTCTTCTGTTTAATTACTTACCTTGCCTGGTGGATTCATTCTGTGGGGGTTCATGGAGTCATGTTCTTTGTTATCTCTTTCTATAATGTCCTTCAGAACACTTCAGAGTCCTGGTTTGGTGAGGATTAATTTCTCCAGGTGTTCTTTGTCATGGAAGTATCTTACTTCTCCATCAATTTTAAAAGATAGTTCTGCAGGGTACATTAATCTGGGCGGGAGGTTGTTTTCTTTTAAGGCTTGAAATACTTCACTCAAGTCCTCCTTGAATTGAAGGTTTGTGTTGAGAAGTCTGCTGTGATTCTGTGGGCTTTCCTTATAGATGATTTGTTTCTTTTCTCTAACAGCTTTTAATGTTCTGCTTTTATGTTGCATTTTTGGAATCTCAACTATTATATGCCTTGGGGTAGATTTTTTTTCATCATTGCTAATTGGAGGTCTATATGCCTCATTTATCTGTATGTGAAATTCTTTTTCCATGCATTTGAAGTTTTCTGCCATTACTTCTATAAACAAGCTTTTTATGTCATTTGCACTATCTCCTGCATTTTCATTGATTCTGATCAATCTTATGTTATTTTTCTTTGCATCATCTAGCTGCCATTGGATTGATTTTTCATGGTCCCTTGCTATTTTTAAGAAGTCTTTCATTTGATGATAACTAAATGCAAGCCTGTCTTTTAAATCTGATAGTCTGTCCCCACATTGGTTCATTCTGCTGTGTATACTTTCAATGGAATTTTAATCTCCTTGGATATCTGTTTAAATCTGTTTCATGTATTCCATTTCTTTCCTATGCTGAGCATACATGGTATCCATTATTTTCCTAAGCTCTATTTCTTTTACTTGTATCTGCTCTAGAGACACTAATCATGTCCTTCATTATGGTCACTATCTCTGTAGTTACGTGAGAAATTATTTCTGATTTGCTCTTTTTCTAGAGCTTCATTTATCTGCTTTGTTACTTCTACTGTTGCCTCTTCAGAGCATGCAGGTGTATGGCTTTTGAAAGGAATTTTGAACAGTGGAACAGGTTGTACAGTTTCTGCCAAAGGTATTTTTAACACAGTAGGTAAACATCTTCTTGAAATGATTTACTTCATTCTATGCTAATGATCAGGAGAAATACCAATAATCACTGTAATTCCCTTTTTGCATTCATATTTTAAATCTTTGAGCAGACGTTGTGTGAGCTAGTCGCTGGGTTGCAGGAAGAAGTTGTGGGAGTGAGGGTAGTTTGTGGAGGGGGGAAATACATAACAGCAGAATCACAAGAAAATAAGAGCAAGTACTTTAGAGATTATTCTCCTCTACCTGCTACACATTGCTTGCAAGCCACATTGCCTTCAGAATCTTAGAATTCAAATCCTTGCTCATTCTAGTTTCTTCCTCCTTAAGAAAACTCAGTGCAATATGGTGAACTAAATCTATCAAAGGAATAGCCTATGTGGCATCCTCACATGGACAACTAATGGAAATAGCATCTGATCTTTCTACTTTAAGATGCAAGAAC
This sequence comes from Hystrix cristata, assembly GCA_004026905.1. NCBI lineage: Eukaryota > Metazoa > Chordata > Mammalia > Rodentia > Hystricidae > Hystrix > Hystrix cristata. The sequence continues at coordinate 58,510 of PVJO010009626.1, read as the reverse complement.
AGAAACTGGGGTGTTTTCAGCATATCAAGTTCTGTACTAGATAATAGCCCTGATAATGGGCTAAAAGTGAAATATGAAGCCTGCAATAGTGTTTGCTGGAAGTCAGCTCCTATCTCATTCCAACCTAGTTCCTTTACCATTAGAAATTAACCTTGAGCATCCAAGAAAGATCTTCTCATGACAAGAAAAATGGCAACTGAAAAGGCTCCATATTAAAATTAACTAAACCTAAATTAGAACAATGTTTTGTATTTTATTCGTATCTATTACATTGTATTTTAACTCTTAGTGTCTGTGACCATATTCCCAATTAACTTCATCAAGTTCTGGAAGGCAGGAATCATTTTAATTCTTTTTCTCTCTAGAATGGTCTGTGACTTTTCATAGGTATTCTATCAATCATTGCAACATTAATGAATCAATGAATGAATTATGAATTACTGTTAAAACAACACTAAGCAGCAGATTAAAAATTTGGGAGTCCCGAGAGCTAGGGAAAATTCACAGTTTCTCAAACATTTTACTACTTCAAAAATATATTTTCAAATTAAAGTCAAAATAAGAAGTAACTTCAAACCCACTAAGATGGCTCTGAATAAAAACAAACAATAGCAAGTGTTATTGTTTATATCTGAATGTCCCCCAAAGCCTCAGGCATGCATAGGCAGGCTTTTGGAAGGTAATTAGATTATGGGAGCTCTGTAGCTGACTTGATCTTGGGAAGCGGGTTCTGGTTGAGAGAGCTAGGTCACTGGGGCGTATGACTCAGAAGGGTAAGTTCGATTCCCTGCTCCTCCCTTCCCTCTCTGCTTCCTGGATGCCATGATACGAGTAGCTTTCCTCTACTATGCCCCTCTGCCATGCCATCTTGCCTTGAACCTAGTCAACTGTGGACTGAAACATGAACCAAAGTAAACTTCTCTTCTATATCATTGATGGGAATATAAAGTAGTATAACTACTATGGAAATCACTATGGAGATTCCTCAAAAAATTTAAATAGAAATTCCTTTCAACTCAGATATTTTCTCTTTAAATAGCTTCCTGAGGAAAGAGTTAAAGACATAATATTGCAGTGTTATATGTATACCCATGTTTTGTAGCTGCACAATTCACCTTATATAAATCTTGGAAGCAGCCTATATGTCCATCAGTAGAAGAATGTATAATGAAAATGTTGTACTTATACACAATGGAGTACTAGTCTGTCAAAAATAAGGATGAATTTAAGTCCTATAAGAAACTGGATGCACGTTGAGACTATATTGTTAAGTAAAATAAATTAGATCCACAAGCTTAAATGTCATGTGGGCTCTCTTACATGAGAAACTCAATGTATAAATAAAAAGCCTAGATAATAGGAAATAGGAGATAATCTTTTGAAAATAGGAGAAGGAACCAAGAGATGAAACAACACTCATACATTTTGAGAAAGTTTGGAATGTGATCAAGTAATCAGTTCATCAGTAAACTAAGATCAGGCTGTCAATAGGTGAGCAATTATTTAAAGTCTTCATTTTTAAAATATTTCATTTCTAAAATGTTTATTTTTCTTAACCAGAATATATATTCACCAGAAAGTAGCCATTATTATTCCATCAAGACTCTTATCAAATATCTCTTGAGCATCTACTCTAAGCCCAGCATAATTTGGTCTTTTTTTTTTTTTTTTTTTTTTTTTTGGTGGTGCTGGGGATTGAACTCAGGGCCGTGGGCTTACTAGGCAAGTATTCTACCACTTCAGGTAAATCCCCAACCCCAAGCCTAGCATAATTTGGAACCTGAAGATATAGCAGTAATGAGAAGTCTCTTCCCTCAAAAGCTTTCTAGGGTAAAAAATATATAATAAGAAGAGAAACAAAATAATTTATTCCAGAAAGTAGAAATGTTATGAAGAAAAAATATAATGAGATGGTGGGAAGGAACTCATCTAGACAGCACTGTATCTAAGGCTTCTCTGAGGAGATAGAACTTTACAGGAAGCCTGAATACCTGGATGGCACCAGCTTTAAGAATTTCTGGACTTTCTAGAGCAGGAAAGAGGTGGGCTGGTTGAGCAACTGGACCAACTCAAGAGGACTCTGACCCAGTGAAGGAAAGGATAATGGGGAAGATGAGATCATCTGCCCACTAGGGTATGCAGAGGGATAAAAATTTGAATTATCTTAACCCTACCCCAGCTCAGATCTTCACTTGGGTCTCCCACCATGATGGGAATAGAATTTGCCTGAGAGCAATAATTTAGGGCCTAGAAAGACCCTAGCAGGCATCTGCATAATATTTAAAGTTTCAATACTAGAAGTTGATTCTTTTCCTCTTCAGGAATTCTTACTGCATGCAAATTTTAGACCATAATAAACTACTAAAGTCATTAATAACTTAGTATGCATTATTTCATCAGTTTACATGGAAGGAACAGGTGAGTTTGAGAGAGATGGAGAAAATTCAGATGGGGAAACTCCTTCAGAATGATGGTTCATTACTAAGACATCCCATGGAAGAGCCCAGGCAATAGGAAGTACTGGCACCAGGGACTGTACCTGGGACAGGAGGGGATGGGACAGATAGCAGATAGAAAGGCACAAAAGACAAGTTTGAAATGTTTGCATGAAGAAAAATGTAGTCTACCATAAAGTTAGGATTACACATAAGAACTACTCATACACTGAGAAGTCACACACCTCTTACTGGTGACCCTGATGGCCAATAGCTGTCCAGAAATTAGACCTGAAGGAAACCAGAAACTTTTGTCTCATCTTTCTCACTGGCACGGGAGAGAAAAACTGGAAAATGCCACTTTATTAGTAATAATCTTATATCACCTAATATGCAATTAAGTACAAAGCTGACTGGTATCTTCAAAACTATGAAAACAGAATATCAATATGTTTAAAGCAGTGATGGCATCCCTATATCCAGTTCCAACCCCAGGAACCCAAGCTAGGGTTTCCCTTCTATTAGTGGCATCCTAAGATATCCCACTGAAGAATTCAAAGTACTAAACTCATATGAACTTAAAAATCTGAGGAATTTTCCTAAAATGCTTAACATAAATCTTGGTAGTTGCATGAGTAGTCCTCTAGAAACCCCTGGAACTAAGTGGAATTGTCCTAAATGTCAAACAAAAGAAACTGAAAAACTGAGTTATCTTTTGTTGTTATCAGAAGCCTGCTCCTAGGCTCTATAAAAAGCGCTGTACATTTTTTCATGTGTTTGCCTTGTGTCTCCCAATTGCATTGTAAATTCCTTAAGGACAGGAACTGTTTCTTTGTAGTCCTCAGAGTACTCAGTGGACACTCATTAAATTCTGCTGACCGACTGGGTATCTGACACCACACAAATGTAGAATGAAAATAATTGGCACCATCTCTACAGAAAAGGGTGGAGACGTAAAATTGACATTTCGCATTGCTGATACTCACTCTGTATTGTTCACAGGGTAGATTTCTATCTTTAGAGTGAATCCACAAATCTCAAATAACATCCTTTTTAAAATATCAGTATATCATGGCCAGTAAGCTCCATATTGACCTAGAAAAGATGTGGCCAAATTTAGACCTGATACACGGGTCTGAATGTTGTTAAATATTTGATGTTTTGTTTTCAAATTTCAAAAGCAGATACTTCGAATAGAGACTTTAGCAGATGCTTTCTTCTGCTTACCTGTGTGAGTTCACAGACATCATTCTGTGGATTTATCATCTCTCGAGCATTTTAGCATTTATGGAACAGGAATGTACATGTGCTTCAATGGCCAAGTAAAATTCTCTTTTGTAGATTAAATAATCAGGACAATGACGACTGTTTCCTTATTTCTATGTCTTTTACTCTGTGGCTGCTCCAGGATTATAAATAGAAATGACGACATCTTATTTGATCATATTTATATCCATTTATGCTCTGAAATGATGGTGTTGACATTAGTGCCCATTTGTCTTTCTTATTCAGTGGTGATAAAATGGTTGATTGAAATCAAGTGTTTGAGAATGCTAACTTTGCATATTATCTGAATGCCATCAGTGTTATTTTACTTTGCCTTCTAAGGATCCTTCTTGCATTGACGGGAATTTGAAAGAAGTTCCTGCTGAGTAGCATTTCTGGATGAGAAGCCAATAATATCTGCAAATAATCAGATCATTTGGATCCTGTAAAGAAACCACTGTGGGCCGGTATCTAACAAGACTTTGAAATTCTAATTTAATATCCTTGTTGTGAAGGAACTCCAGCTCTTCAGAAAGACATTCTAGCAGAAAGTAGAATTCTGATTTAGATACAGGAACGGCTTGACAGAGTAAGCTCAACTGAAAAAAGAGATTGCAAGTAACTACTTGTAAATCTCAAAGAAGGTGCAGCAAAAACAACTTTCTTATTGATATAAAAGCTTCCTCTCTCCTTTAAGAGTGAAAAAATCACTCCTTTTACTGGCAAGAAATCCTTCAGGGAGTTCTTGTTGTTGATATTAAGTGGAACTATAATCTCTGTGCCTGTCTGTGGAAAGAAGAAATCGGCAAGCACTGAGAATTTCAGTTCTTCCTAAAGAATGAGAAGGCTGAAAGAGAATCCTAACTATTGGTCTCTGTTAACCCCCCTGATGAACAGCCCGTGTCCTACTGAGTAAGACTATTCCTTCGTCATCAAGCAAGTGTTGTCAGGCACAGTGCTAGGAGCTAAAGTGTTATTCCTAAACAAGAGAGTTGAATCCTCACCTTATTGAGCACATGTATGGGCTACAAGGAAAGATGGGTCTTGAGGGTGTTAAACTGTACTGAAAATGTGTCTAAGTTAAATCCTACATGATAGAAGTAAAGAGCCAAAGTAAGAGATAAGAGTGTTTATGATGTGGTTATGTAGTACATGTGAAGTGACCACAAAGTGAAAAAAAAAAAATTAAGCCACTTTTTATGTCAAACTAACTTAATACTGATCCTTCCTTGAAGATAACTATTTTTTCTCCCAAACATAACTTCATAAAATATTCTAAGCACTTCACGAACACAAACTCATTTAATCTTCATAACAAGTCTCTGACACAGGAGCTACTTATCAAGACTTTTCAGATGGGGAAGCCAAGACATAGAGAAGCTGAGTAACTGGCTGGTGGTAACAAACCTAGTAAAGGTTGAAACAGATATTCAAATTTATGCACTGCGCTTGTAACTCTCTGTTTTTAACCAGTATAGCAAACAATCTCTTCATGTATTTCTGAGATAAGAAGGTTTGGTAAGTTTGAGCCTAAGCCTGAAAATAAAATATCAAAATGTGAATTGAGAAGTGACTGAAAATAGTCAAAGGTTATGAATGGATTACCTACTTATCTTTGTAGGAAAATATTAATGAATTCTTTTTTTTCCCACATCCAAAGCCTTCACACTGAGCTACATCCACATCTCTTTTTTAAAGATTTTTCTTATTTTGAGACCAGGATTCTCTAAGTCACGAAGTTGCGCAGGCTGGGCTTTAACATTCAATCCTCCTGCCTCAGAGTCCCAAAGTGCTGGCATTACAGACATAGTCCACCATGCCCATCTTATGAATTCACTTTTAGATATCCTGAATCTAAAAGTCCAATGATAAAGATGTTCATTCCACATATTAGCTATGTTAGTGAGACTTTTGGCATTGGGACCAACTCCCCAGGAAAACATTTATTTCAGCTCCACAGGGAAAGATTCCCTGGGAACTCTTTCCCTGGGGAGTTTCCCAACTCCTCAGGGAAAGATTTACTTCGGCTCATGGTTTCAGAGATTTCAGTGTATGGTTAAGTGACTCCATTGCAAAAATATGGTGGAAAGGCATGTCAGGGGAACTCATGATCTCATAGCAGCCAAGAAGCAGAGAAAAACGAAAAGCGCCCAAGAGGAAGAGGTTAGGGACAAGTGTTTAGTTACTGTCTCATCACCAAGATGAAATACCCAACCCCCAAAATGTAAAGGAGGAGGGGCAGTTTCAGAAGTTTTAGTCTATGATTGGCAGGCTTAAGTGCAAAACATCAGGGTGTAAGGTCCTGCCAAAGATGAAAGCTGCTCATGTCATGGCAGCCAGGAAGCAGAGAGAGAAGGGAGAAGCCTAACAGACAGATGTACCCTTCTAGGCCATGCCTCCAGTGACCCTCCTCTTCCAGTAAGACCCCCTGTTCTAAAAGCACATTTAGCTATGGACCCTAGGTCTTTCGGGGGACAACCCAGGTCTAAACCATAACAACCAGAGATACTCCCAAAGACTTGCCCCCGTATGATCCACTCTCTTCAACTAGGACCTACCTCCTTGTTCCCATGGCTTGTCAATAATGCTATCGAATTATAATTTATCAGTGGATTAAACCACCAAAGAAGTTACAGTTCTCATGAGCCAATCACTTCCCAAAAATTGTCAGGCAAGCTTTAAACATGGCCTGGTGGGGAGGCAGTTCAGATAAAAATAATCATACTATTAGCATTTTGAATTCTCAATGAAATAACACTCTGATGTGGGCATTATAATCCTCACCTTATGGATACAAATAATTGATAATAAAAGAATGGTGAAATCTGCCAGTGATTACAATTTTGTAAACAGATAAAGTGAGAATCAAATCAGATTGGCCTTGACATTAAAATCTATGTTTCTTTTTCTACCTTAGTTAGCTATAATCTGACCAAAAATGATACTTGATAGTGGTATTTTATATACGATATTTAAATCTTTAAGAATGACTATTTTACCTGTAGATTCTGAAAAGTAGGTAACTTTTAAATTGTTAACTACCACATATTTCTCATTCTCTGAAATGTAGAGACAATGCATACATGAGGAAACAGCAAGAGGATGAATTTCCAACAACCTTGAATTCAACCCATGTAAGAGTTCAGGCCTTTGAGATTCAGATTTTAGGGGTGCCAAGAAAAAGGAACCTACTCAAATATGGTGAAAGGACTAGCTGAGGAATTAAGAAAAATTTATGGAAGGGTTTGCAGTTGAACCTGTAAGTGGATATAAGAACCATATTCACCAATGTGAGCTTATGGGATGAAGGGAAACACAGAGGGAGAGGAGCTCTGAAGGTTGAATCAATATCCCCATATCAATCAGAAGAAGTATGATTTTAACTTGTAGAAATGAGAAAAAGCAATATCTGGCTAATCCTCCTACAAAAATTTCAAGAGATTTGTCCTATATAGACTCTAGTGGGTAAAAATAAAAAACTTACAGAGAAAAATCTTTTGTCTCATTTTCAGAAATCCAGAAATGTGTTAATGTGTTTAACTTCTAACATTTGGCACATTTACCTCTTTTAAGAGGAAAGACTCCATTATTGGTGTAAAATTGGATATATTGCTAGGTAACACAAAATTTAAATAATGTTGAAAAGAACAAATACTAAAGTTAAAAAAGCTAAATTCCATTACATAAATTATCATCATTTTATTAATATTTCTCAAATTATCTTTCAATATCTATCAATCTTTTGCAATATAATAAATATAATGAGAAGCAAGTTTTATGGAATGAATTAATAGATAAGTAAGATTTTAATTAACCATTACATTTAATTTTATTTAAATTAAATAATGGAGAGGCTGTGGATTTAGCTCAGTGGTAGAACACTTGCCTAGTAAGCACAATGCCCTGAGTTCGATCCCCAGCAAGCCCCACAAAAAAAAAAAATTAAGTAATGGAAATGAAACTGAAAAAAACAGTTTAACTGCAAACAAGTCTTCCTTTACTATTTTTAAATATTCTTCCAAAGTCAAAAGAGAAAACAGAATAACAAGACAGGTTGCAGGGATGGTTTTTATAATCATGTTTCATTTTAGACATAATTGGTTAGTTCCTACTTTGTGCTAAGAGAACTTTAGCATCCTCATACTTCCTCTCATCCCTTAAAATTTTATCCACAATGTTATTACATTATTTTGTTATTAAATATATAATAACGTGCTCCATGTGCTCTTTAGTCCTAAATCTTTTAGTTGCATACCCTCACAAATATTTCTGTGGACCTAATGTTTAGCATCAGCCATTTGGCAATGTTTTATTTGTTGTTAAGTTTACTTCATTGTTTGACTTCATGGTCCAACATTTTTTTTCCTGAGACAGTATCATTAGTTCTGTGTTACCTGAGTTCTTTTACTTTTGAGAGTACCTGCCAATTACTTCCATATTTGAATATCTTGGCTGTGCATCCTATTCCTGGATCATATGGCAGAATACTATTTTCAGTGCACCTCCCCACCACATAGACACACACACATGTGGACACATGCACACATCCACATTCAAGGAAACTCTTGACTTATAATTTTACAAACAGTACAATTATCTTGGAAATTGAGCCTGAAAAACTTCAACCCCAACCAGCATGTACCACAAGACATTTTAATGAGTTTGCCTCAGACACAAGAAAAAATCATTCCCTGTTGATAGTCTGAGATGCAAAAAGGAATAACAACAACAACAAAAATAAGGTAAAATATGTTGGCAAATCTAATGAAAGCATTAAATTATAAGACTGTAATATAAATAAATTTTTAAGATCTGTACAACAATATCTTGTTAGGTCAAGAGAACAGTGATATGAGTTGAAGTATTCTGCATCTCCTTCTATTGTTTGGGAATGATAGAATATTGTTTTAATTTAGACCTTGTTTTTTTTTTTAAATGTATGTTGAAATCTTTAATCACTAGAATAATACAAATAGAATATATAACATCAAAACTAGTAGAAATAAAATCAATAAATACAAAATAACAGAAAAAAACAAAAAAGAAGAAGGAAGAAGTTTAAAAAATGAAAAAGACATCAAAGGTATCTAGGACCTTTGTGAATATTAAAATTAATGGATGTTCAAGACCCTTATGTAAGATAGCATAAGTATTTCATATAACCTATACACATCTTGATATATTTCAAATCATCTCCAGATTACTGATAATACCTAACAGAATACAAATGCTAACAAAGTTGTTGTTATACTATATTGTATAGAGACTAATGACAAGGAAAAAAGTCTCTATATGCTTGGTACAGATGCAATTTCTTTGCAATTTTTTTTTTTTTTTTGCAGTACTGGGAGATTGAACCCAGAGAATTCACTCTAAACTACATCCCAGCTGTTTTTTTTTAAATTTATTTATTTTGAGACTGTGTCTCAGAGGGTCAATAAATTGCCCAGGCTAGGTTCGAACTTGAGATCTCCTTGTCTCAGGTTCCCAGAGTGCTGCAGAAATATGCATGCACAACCATACCTGGCTTTTTTTCAAATACTTTTAATTTTGATTAAATATATAAGATAACACCCTAGGAAAGAAGCCAAATTTCTAGAACTATATAGTACATCAAAAATCGGTGTGCAATGAACTGAATTTTTTAAAAATTAGCTATGTTGTATATAAATGACTGCACTAGAAATAAGGACATATTAGAAAAGTATTCTATGCAAATGCTAATGAAATAAAACTAGTGTTAATGTATGCATATTTTAGTGCAAAGTACAGTATCAAAAATGAATTTAGTCCTTAAGTTTTAATAGTATTTTTAATTCAAAGCAAAGCTGAATAATTCTGAACTTGAATATCCTCACACAACAGTCTTCAAATATATTCTGGAAATATTGACAAAATCAAGAAGAAAATTGACAAGTCTGGTATCATATCTCTGTCAGTAATTATTAAATCATAATCTCTACAAAAATGTAGAAGATTTTAATAACACTATTAAAAATTGTGTATATGTATGCATTCATGTGGTATTAAAGAAATATAATTAAGAATGAAATATCTCAGTGCATAAACTCTCCCCACAAAGATAGTAGAGAAAAAACCCACTTTTATATTGAATAAGCATTAAAGGAGAATCACAGGCAATGTGACAAGAGACTGAAAGACAGGAAGAACTCTCAGGTTCAGCACATTACAGACATGTTCGCAAGACACCAAATACCTGGTGTGAAGAGGATTCCACAGCATCACTTGTGGCACACAGTCAAGCTAGAAATCAGGGATCTATACATTAAAAATTCCAAGCCCATCAGTGTCTGAATAACTAATGGATGAAAAAACTGAATCATTATGGAAGTTTTAGGATGCTACATATCAAAGTGTATGAGGTAAAGCTGAAGTACTGCTGAGTCAGAAATGTATAGCCTTAAAAATGCTTACATTATTATGAAGTAATCCTAAAAATAAATTAGCTAAATGCCCAATTTAAGACAAGTGAAAATTATAAACATAAAAAAAAAGAATTACAAGAAAAATATGATAGACAATACCAACTAAAACAAAAAAAAAACCTATTGGATAACACTAATGAAACGGACAAAATTCTGGATAGTTTTAATAAGGGATGACACATAAACATAAATAATAATGAAAAATATATGTAATTTCAGATATTGCTGAGATTAAATATACAGTATAGTAACACTATCCACTTTAGGAATTAAGACAAACTCCTAAAACTACATAACTGACCCAAAATTTATGCATGAAGAAATAGAAAATTTGAAAAACATATTCCTCAATTATAATTCATCAATCATAGGATGAATTTCTAAGGTTTGGTATAATCTTACATGAAAATAAAACTTGGACCAATAGACCAGTGAACTCAGAAGTCAAACTTTTTCCTTAAAGAAAATATACACTGGAGATCATTTAACTAACAAATTCTATGCGATTATATAATTTTCATTTTATAAAGCCATTATAGTAATAGAAAAATACTAAAACCTGACCAAATTCATTTTATGAGACTAACACAAAGATTTCTTCTTATAAAAATTTGCTAAGAAGGGCTAAGAGTGTAACTTAGCGGTAAAGCACTTGCCTAGCATGCACGAGCCCTGGTTTCAATCCCTAGCACCACTCACATAGGAAGAAAAAATTTAATAAGGAAAGAATGATAAAGTACAGACATGATCAAGGTTACAAAATAAAGCATTAGCAATCTGCATTCAACAGTATGTGAAAGGGATAATATATCATGATCAAATAAGGTTTCTCTCAAGATATGTTAATTTATCAAATGAACTAATATAACTCACCACATGAATGGATTACAACTGAAAAATATAATTATTTTAATAAGTGTAGAAAAAAACCTTCATCAAAAAAGCAAGGCAAAATCTCATTAATCATCACGAAAAATAAAACTAAGCAAACTATTTCACACTTACTAAATTGCAGAAAATTTAAAGACAGAAAATACTAAGTGTAGACAGTGATACTGAGCATTTACAGATTTGCAAGTGAGAGTAAAATTTGATCTTGTGTCGCTATGTTAACGATGCACTTGTCTTGCCTCCCACAATCCTGTTCCTATGCTAGTACATGGCCAGGAGAAATTACTGAACAAGTTCACAAGTTTGTTATTTTGGAATAACAAAATCGCTAACTCCATCTGTGTTCATCATCTTTGCATCACTATAGCAAAATTCCTGAGATAATTAACTTAGAAAAGCTTTATTTTGGCTCACCATTTTGGCGATTCCAATCCATTATTGGCTGGCCCCCTTTGCTTCGGGTCTGCTGCAAGGTAGCACCTCATGATCAGAGTTCGGGTCTGCTGCAAGGCAGCACATCATGGTAGAGTAAAACCACTCAGTTCCTGGCCAGGAAGCAAAAAGAATGTGAGGAGGAGAGCCCACAGTCCTGTCTGAAGCCTGCTCTCACAAACCCACAGGGATCCCACCAGGACAGACCACCTCCCAGTAGCCCCAGGTAGGGACTGAGCACTTAGCACAGGCGGCTTTGGAGCACAAACAAGATCCAAACTATAGTGTCATCTAAATATCCATCGATTACAGTATGAGTTATGAAAATGGGTATATTCCTACTTGAAAAACTCTTCAGGAGTAAAAATGCAGGAATTATAGCCACATACATCAAAATAGATGAATCTCATGGTCCTAATACTGTACAGAAAGCAAATCTCAGAAGAAGAAATACAGCATGATTATATTTATGCATATTTTAAAACATGAAATCAAGCATTGTTTAGAAATATGAATACATAAGGTAGAAGTCTGGAATGAAGAAGGGGCAGGGAGGAAAATGCACCGATGACGTTCTATTTCTGAAATAGGTTGACAACACCTAGATACGTACATTTTTTGCGGTCTTTCCACTTACTCGAATGTTATTAATCTGTTCTTAGCTATTTAATACATAGCAAATTGATTAAAAATATATTAAGTGAAAAAGTAAGGAGAGCAATGTTTCTCTGCTTCAAGCTGATGTCTCCAGAAGTCAGTTCTGCACAGCACACAGTTTGCAGACATAAAGATGAGAGAGATGCACAGTGTGCACAATTTATTGTCCTCTAAAGATCAGTGTACTGCTGCCTAACTACTTTGTTAAGTAACAAAAAGATGCACAAGCAGTAGTTTGTATGTGTCCAAATGTCCTACCTGTCTGAATCACTCTCACTAATCTGTGTGTCTTATGCAACTCACTCGGTACAAGTGTATTTCTCATTCTTTTTTCTCTCCACTAAATTCCCAAGGACGTAATGGATAAAACAAAGAACTTCACCTCCAAATCAATATGCCATCTGAAAACACAGCATGAAAATATTGCAGTCATCTCGTATTTTCAGGTTGCTGGCAAATTTTCTGCTATCCACATTTTTGTGTGGCAATATTTAAAGATTTAAGATATGTGAGTCACAAAATGAGAAATTGTCCCATAGAAGAAATAGATTTACTTACTCGTTTATCATTGTTTTTGAAATGAGGTCTCACTACATTGTCCAGTCTTGCTTCAAATTCCTGGACTCAAGTGACCCTCCTGCCTCAGCCCCCTGAGGAACTGAGACTACAGGTGTGTACTACTGCATTAAGTTCTTAGAAATTAATTTTAATCATTCAGATAAGTATAATAATTGTATTACTATTAAACAATAAGCACATATATCATAAAGCTTTTCCTTAAATTTATATAATCTGTGAGAAAATAGCACCTATTTGCTAAAATACACCTATTTGGTTAAAATACCTATTTTAACAGTGTTCATAAAGTAATGACTATCTTTTATCATAGTTTCATTTAAAATCTGTTCCACCTTGGATCTTTATTTATATTTTCAATGTAATTATCAGAGTAGCTGTAATACTAGTTTGGGGGTCCCTCAAAGTTTAACATGATAGGTACATTTTTCTGTGCTTACAGTTTGGATCAGGGCTCATCCACTTCCAAGATAGCCATCAAAATATTAGAAATTCTTGAGAACCAGAAAATGAAGAACAAGGTAACAAACACAGTGGATGCCACTGTGGGACATTAACCATCCCATACTACTCTAGTCAAAGAGATAAAGCACTGGTTTTTTAATTTAAATGATAATACAAAGCAACCAAACAAAAATGTTACTCTGTTTGGGTTATTATTCTTAATAGTATAAAGGGCAAGAGACTGTTGTGATTTGGTTGGTCTGGGGAAGATTCCTGGAAGATGAGACAGGAACACTGAATATAAAAGAAAGGACACAGCAGTTTCTTCTTGAAATCCCAGCGCTCGGGAAGGCTAAGACAGCAGGATCACAAGTTCAAACACAGAATGGGCAACTTAAGAACAGTGAGGCCCTGTCTCAAAACATGAAAACAAAAAAATTTAGGCTGAGGAAATAACTCAGTATGACTGTTCTGGCTTTAATTTCCAGTGCTGAAAATAGCAAGAAAGAGGGAGAGGAAGAAAGACAGAGACAGAGACAGAGACAGAGAGAATGGATGTGATGTAGATAGAGAAACTGACATGTTATGAATAATAATTAGCACAGAATAAAGACAGAGGCATGTAAGGTAATGGCAATGAGTAGAAGCAGCAGTAATCATATGTCTGCATCTTCCTTCAAAGAAGGAAGAACTAATGAAATTACCACATGATTACTCTTCACCAAAGCACCTAATTCTAGTGCAAGACCCACTAGAGCTCCCTTTTCCTCACCCACAAGGAGCAGCAGTGTCCCAGACTAAGGAAAGTATTGCTCCTAGGCCCAGTTGAACCTCAAGGGCAGGTAATGTACATGTTACTTTAAGTTACTGAGATTTTTTTTTGAGCTGTCAATTACCACAGCATAACCTCCTCCGTCCTAAGCACTTCACCCAATCAAAAGAAGAAAAATGAGCTACAAATTAAAATAAAGATATGATTTATGAAGAATTTTAAATGCTTGGCTAAAATGTTTGAAGTTTATTAAATAAAGAGTAAGAGATCATGGAAAGAGAGAAAGGAGTTATTCAATATAGAATTGGAAGATGATCAATGTGGTCACAGAGGTAAGACAAATTAAGAAGGGGAGACCAGAGATATGGATCCTAGTTAGGCTGTTGCAATAACTCAGTGAAAAATGGTAAGTGCCTTGAACAGGAAATGATGGAAACTTAGAGAAGATAGAGGGAATTGTGAAAAATAAGTCTAACATTGTAAGCCTGAGTGCTTGGGAAAATAGTATTACTATTAACAAATACAGGATAGTCCAATTGGGGGAATTGCTTTTTTTTTAAATAATAGGATCATTTTCTTAAAGTGCTTTTAAAAGCCAGATTCTTTTAGATGTGTCAGGTTTGTAACTGAAGATGAGTTAAGTAAATGTACCTGACAGGAAAATGAAGACGCAGGAGCACACAAGGTTAAAGGTCAGGCATAGAGAATTGGACCTGGAGCCATCTGCATCCTGGCTGGCTTGGATAGTTGTCTAGAAGGTGGTGGCATTATACAAAATAGAAATTGCAGTGAGAACCAGTTTCCTGGTATGTCAGTCAACGTTTACTGTAGGAAACAGAATTTATGGTTAAGTAAACGCTATATCCACCCCAAGGCAAGGACAGTATTGCCAACAGAACACCTAGAGTATCAACAATGGCAAACAGAACATCATCTGCTGGTGCTCTGCCTACTGGAGCCATTTCTTCTGCCTATACCACTATAGAAAAGAATCACTTCCACCTTCACAAGAGTTCATGAGTGAATTTCATTGACAGAACCTCAGCCCCATCCAAGACCCTAGTCACAAAAGTCTGCAAAATATAATGTTTACTAATATCCCCTATAATCTCATACAAATGGGAGAAAGGTGTTGGAACACAGGAATGGCACAGAAATGGATATTGGTCACAAGTAGACAATGTTGCTAGCCTAAGGTTTAATGATAATAAATTTAGTTTAGTTTGTCCTGATTTTGAGGTCCCAATGAGATATCAAAGTGGAGAACTCTAGGCAATTGAAAATAAGGTTCTGGGATCTTAGGTACAGAACTAGACTGAATATCAATGTTTAGATTATAGTTGGAGTCAGAAAACTAGCCGAGATTGTTTAGAGAGAATCCAGACCTTTAAAGTGTTAAACCCCGTCCCTGTGACAACCAGCATTTCAAAAGGGAGTCTACGTTTAAACAACAGGAGGAAAGGAAGAAAGGCAGAATGATTTATGTGTCACTCCATAGCAGGCTTAGTAGCATATCATTTTGGATAAAGACTTTCCAAATACTACATTTAAAATATCTCCAATTAACCCTGTGTAGCCAATTGAAAGAATAACATATGAAGTTGTAAGTGGTTTGAAACAGGAAGCACTAAAGGGAACTGGTAACCAATAAATAAAATTTCCCAGTGTGAATGTGTGTGTGTCATGCATGTGTGTATATTTTGAATGAATTACTTGGCAATTCATATTGAACTGATAAGACTTATTTCTAAAAGTTGACATTGTTTTACTACCTCAAAACTTGAAGGTGAAGTCTAAAATAAGCCTGAATCCTCTTTTTGCGTACTATTTTTACATTTGGAGGAATTATATAACTCAATTATCTTTTCGAAAAGGATCCCATCATGAGGGCTTATCCTGTTTAAACAGGATTAGGCATTATGTAAGATACAAAGATAAATAAGACATTGTCCCTGTCTTCAATGAGTCAAAATTTGTTAAATCAAGATATAACTTGAAGATACAACTCAAAACATAAATGCTATTGTTATGCCTAACAATTATCAATTGAAGTCATATTTATTAGTTAGAATGTCTTTATTTTTAAAAACAGTAATCTATTGAGGTAGTAACTCCCACAAAGATTTTATAATACAAATAGCTTTACAGTAATTTATATTTCTCTCCATATTTGGTTCTAATAAAATTGCAATTTAATTTTAAATTCTCTTTATTAGCAATATATTCCTCTTGTCTTTTTAACTATTGCCTGAAAAGAATATGCTTGTGCCAGGTGCAATGACAATATCTATAGTCCCAGCTACTGGGAAGCTGAGGCAGAACTACCACTTGAGAGATTCCATCTCAAAAGGAGAACAAAGAGAAGGAGAAGGAGAGGCCTGACTCTTTTTATTAACTCAAATCCAAATCTGTCCATAAGCTTTATGAGACTACTTATATAATATACTATCAACTACCAACATGTAGTCAAATATGCCCTCAGTATTTGAAACCTAACACCGTTAATGGCTAATAAAGAAATTCATTAATCATGTTTCCATTTACACTTCCATTGTCAACACTAGTTATTTGTTTTTCTAAAGTGAGATGTTTCTATTTAATTAGTGTCAGGATTCTTTACAGCTGCATAGTATCCCATTAAGTATATACACCACGTTTTCTTTCTCCATTCACAAGTGGATGCACATGTAGGCTGTCTCCCTTTCTCAGCTTTTGAGAACAGCACCACAGTAATTATGAGAGTGCAGATGTCTCTTCTGCATACTGATATATCATTTCCTTTGGATATACACCCAGTAGTACTATTGCTGGATCTTAAGGTAGTTCTATTTTTAAATTATTGAGGAACTTAATACTATTTCTCATAATGACTATATTAACTCACATTCCCAACAACAGTGTCAAGGGCCCTGTTATGACTTATATATAAATGTCTCCCCAAAGCCTCATATGCTCATAGGTGGGGCTTTTAGCAGGTGACTGGATCACGGGGGTGCGGTACAGGATTTGTGCACTGATTGGTGTATAGCTGGGTGTGATGTTGGGAGGGGAAGCCTGGTGGGAAGAGGTGGGTCACTGTCAGTGTGGATACACTTCCCTCCGCCTCCCTTGATGGCATTGTTTATAGTCTGCAGCCTTAAAGTCTTTCTCCTCTGCCATGCTTCCCTGCCATGGAGCCATCTGAGTGTGGACAGAAACCTCTTCAAACTGTGAGCCAAAACAAACCATTCCTCCTTTAAGTTGTGGGTGTTAGGTATTTTGTTCCAGTAACAACCAAGACAGGCCCCTTTTCTCTGCATCCTTGTTAGCACTTGTAAGCTCTTGCCTTTTATGTAATAGCTATTCTTACTTGAGTAAGGTGGTATCTCACCGTGGTTTTCATTTGCATATCCTGATGAACTTTTTTAATGTTACCTGTTAGACATTTGTATATCTTCTTTTGAGAAACATCTGTTTAGGTCTATTACCCATTCTTTAATCCAATTATTTGTTTCTTTGCTGTTGAGTTTTGGGGGTTGCTTTCATAGTATGAATATCAACTGCCTATCAAATATATAGTTTGCAAACATTTTTCCCAGTTCTATAAGCTATCTTTTCACTCTGTTGGTTGTTTCCTTTGCTATGCACCAGAAGATTTTTAGTTTGTTATCATCTTATTTGTCTATTCTTGGTTTTGTTGTCTTTGCTCTTGTATGAAAAATCCCTGCCCATCTCAATGTCTTGAAGTGTTTCCCCTATGTTTTCTTCTAGTATTTTCATAATTTCTAGTTTTATTTTTAAGTTTTTAATATATCTGAGTTGATTTTTATAACTAGTGAGAGATAGGGGTCTAGTTGAATTCCTTTATATGTAAATATACAATTTCTCCAGCACTATTTATTGAAAGATTGTCCTTCTCCAATACATGTTTTTAGTACCTTTGTTAAAAATCAATTGGCTATAGATGTACCTTCTATTTTGTTCCACTGGTCATGTGTCTGTTTTTATGCCAAAGTATGTGCTATTAATATACTTTAGTGTGACTTTACATGGAGAATATAATTATGACTAAGTAAACAGAGATTGCCTGTATTTAAACACTCCACATGTTTCTCCTTGTTCCAAGATATTCTTTTACTTTTTCTAGTTCCTTTTCCATAAGTACTCCCCTGAGCTGACTGAATCTTTAGGCACACTTCCTTTATGTAGTGATAAAACTGAACAATTAAAACAAAATTCACTTTGGCTTGCATCTCTGCTCTTATCAGACTCACACTGCACCAATTTTTCATCTCAATCCAAAGTGATAGTGACAAGTTAAACATCTTCCCATCACCGTGTTTGAGCATAGATATTTAGGATTTTACTTACTAGCATCTGCAGGCTTTTAGATTTATAAAAATTAGTTTCTAGCATTCAAAAACTTTCCATCCACTTTTCTCTGTATTTGTTATTTTTTGGTTTGCGTTTGTTTTTTGGTGGGCCAGCTGTTTGTCATTCAGGTCTTCAGCATCTATAAATTCATTATAATGACCACCCGTTGTCTAAAAAGGCCTATTAATCATTAAACCCTTCAAAGTACATTGTATAGCACACATGATGCCCCCTCTCTCTTTTTCCCAGGATACAGAAGCAATATGCACTTGAGAAATTACCATTCAATTGCAAGTGAGTTAGTTTTAGTAAAAAAATTGAAGAAATAATTTTCTATTTGGTTTCCCTGTTCTGGATATGTTTTCTGAAGCAATTTATTTCTCAAAATTTAGTCATTTGTTGCAATCTGAACGTGACACTCAACAACTGAAATGTAGATAGTTCATGCTTTTCTGAACACTTACGACCTCTTCACAAATCATCAAACAGTTTCGGAAAGATAGCATATTAATTTCTCTTCTACTATGATTCTTTTCTCCATTTTTAGCTTCTATCTATTTCCAAAACAGAGAAACTCCTGGTTTTTTTTCCCCCTTACACTTTGAAAATACAATTTTACGCTGATGTAGAATTTTTCCACTTATGGCCAACAATAATTACATCCATCTTGTAAACACATGTCTAAGGCAGCTACCTTCTTTCATTTAGGATGCCAAGTTCAAAATATCATTAAATACTTCTTCACATTTTGAAGAAACTGAAAAATAAGAAGCAGTTTGTCTTTATTAATGTTTCAAAACTATAGGTAAGAATACCATACTCCTGTATAGCAGGGCTGTGTGTGAAGTGTTCGGGAGATATGGTGGGTAAGATCTTCTTCATTACTTATGGTAAGAAGTTATAGTCAGAATGGAGATTGCCAAAGTGTACATTTGCACTCTTTATGGAATATACAGATAGATAAACAAAATCTTCTTTGTATTTAACAAGATATCGACAATCACTTGCTTTGAGTTTTATAAGGTTTTACTAAATTCATCACTGGGATCAAGATGTTTTGAGACTACTTTCTTCAAATCAAAGTGCCTAAGTAGGAAGAATATTGTTTGTTGGTGTGATTTGAAGTATTATTTGATGTGCTGTTGAAAGAATAAATGTTAATAAGATTTTAAAAAATCAGCCCAATCATTTTTCATAAAGTTTTCTCTTTTCTGAGGTTAGTTTTATAGGACATTGTGAAGCTAGACCTCTGAAACTAACTACAAATTTCATTCAGCAATCAAATGAATGATACAATACTGTGTGTTCTTTTCTACTGTATGCCCAAGAGATTCCAAGTGCTGCAATTTTTTGGCTGAGCATTTGCTTCTTTTCAGTAAACCAAAAGGGGGGGCAAATCCTACTGACTATCTTAGAAGTGCTTGCCTCTCTCATCCTGATTTGTGAAATCCATTCTCTGTATAGGCGTTTACATCTCCTTTGCTATCAACTCAACCCCAAATTCTTTTTTGCCTACTTTAGGATATTTGGTGCTTAGTCCAGTTGTACGTGTTCCCCATTTCTTACACAATCATTTGTACTTCTTTTTCATGATTCCTGGATTATACTGGAATTGTCTAGAATTATTCTCATCTTCAATTTCTTTAACCCTTAGAAAATATTGTGACTCAGAAAAAAATAACATTTTACAATCTTAAAAGTTGAAACAGCACTATCTCAATACAAAGCCTAGTCAATCCACAGGCAAAGTCAAAGACAAACTGTGACATTCATGCTTATGACTGCCACACACTTAAACTGCACAATTTAATCACACCTGTTACCATGAATTGCAAATCATGGTTACCAAAATCAACAAGGAGTGAAGAAAAAATAGGGACAATCAGTACAAAAAATAATCTGTTCCATATTCATTCAACATGGAAAACATTGTTGTACCAATCCCTAGTTTCAGGATTACTGCGTGGATTTTGTAAGTCCCTCTCAACCTTATTGATTTAGCTCAGAAAATTTAGGCTGTTCTTATTCTAGAGAGAAGCTTCCTATGCTTTGAGACTTTCGGTGCTAAAATCTGGACAGTATTGAGAAAACTGGTACAACAGGTCACCTCCCTATAGAGCCTGAGACGTAGCAGCAACCAGCCATTTCTACTCACCAATATTCCTATAAGCTAATTAGTAACCACCTGGCTATTTCAGCAAAAAGATCGAGCAATCTGAGTGGCTGAAGTGTGTCAATACAAACTGAGCAATTAGATTTGGAAAAAATATAACTCTTTCAAATGTTTATTCCCAATCCACTTTTGTTAGGAACAAAACTTTTCTCCTATTGATGGGCAGAATGGAATTTCTTCATAGACAGCAACGGAATTGAAAGTGTTTGTTAATTTGTCTCAATAACCAAATGTGAAGGTTGAGGCTTTTATGCTGTGATATCTGTAAAATCTGGTAGGCTCAAAATGTGTCAATGAAATTTCCTTCCTAAATTACAAACTGTGTTCGCCATCACAAAGACTACAGGGACAGCAGTCAGCTAGCCTCCCTGACATTTCGTAAATTTAGTAAAGCCTCTAGTAAAATGACGAGATCAACTTTGGTACCACTTTCCACGATCACAGAAAATATATTACACACCTACACATTTGGAAAGCAGCTTCACAGATAAGATTTCCCAGCAGGCTGAGAGTGTCCACCTAAGTCCCTTTACAGATCTATACACAAAAAGCGAGGAACTTGGCTCTCAGACGCTTGGCCAACTTGAATTTTTAATGCTTACTGAAGCTCTTCTTTTGGGATCCTGCTGAACTAGGACAACTTCAGCTGATGAATGCTCCATCCTTTTGCAACATATATCTTAAGAAAAGTGTTCCTTAACCAAGAACACGGGAAAGGCAGTTGAACATCTAGTTTCAAACAAATGCAATTTTCCAGAGCCCTGAATCTTGAGCCTCTGTTGAGATGAGCACACTCGCTGAGCCTGCACAGGCAGGTAAGTTCATTGTCCCCCTTTCCTTTCCTCCATGTACTCTCGATGAAAAGTACACAAGTGAGATCTTTATATTCAACACACGACAAGTTTTAAATTCTATAAAAAGGGCTATAAATGCCTGTCTTGCAACCATTTATCATGGAGTTCTTTTTACCTCATTAAAAAAGCAGAAGAAACAGACTAGAAGTCAGAAAAGCCAGAAGTTAGTCTCAGGGCAGCTCCTCTATCTCTGACCTCCAAAGGATCAGGTCACATAAAGAGGTCCATCTGTCTCAGGCCAGTGGAGCAAAGACCAACGAATCAATGTCTTTCGTGCAAATTTTATCTTCCAGTTAGAGATTGGAAGCTCAGTGACTGATTTTTCCCAGAGTCTCAAGAAAGATATTTCCTTTCCATGACCACAGTACTGAAGATATTGCCTGGGACACTCAACAGTATAGACTATGCAAACTAATAGCGCATACAAGTTAAACCAAAGCTTGGGTGAAAAGAGTTCTTGCATGACTAAATGTTACAATGTAATACATGCCAATCTTTCTAAACTTTGACCCTAAATAGGCTAGTTCATAATAAATATGATGACTAAAAACTTGGCTTTCAAATGTTTAGAATATCCTCCCAGTAATACAAATAATATTTATCAAATCTTTAATATTTTCTAAATGCTTTGTGTAACAACTCATTTATTCCTCTTAATACTCATTTGAAATAACTATGATCTGCTTTTTACTGATGGGAAAACTGAAACGGAAAGAAACTTAACCAAATCATACAATTAGTAAATGGATGAGCCAGGACCAAACACTGCTTGATAGCCTAAGAACAGTTTTCCCCAGGTAATAACTGTAATGTATGTTTCTTAAAAGAATACTTAAATTCGGTAATATTTTAATAGGTTTGCAAAGCAGCTGGCTTAGCAGTAGGCTGTGTTTGCAAATATTTTTGAAGTCACTGAAGTCACTGAAGCTCTGCAGATTTCAACAGACTGCCCTTCAGTACATTCAGGCCGCAGAAAATTTCTTTCCTCTCATCCAGCTCTTGTGAGGTCAATGCCTCTAAGCTTTATAAGGCCTCTGATATTGAAGCTTCACTTTTCGGGGCTAATCATCAGGCAGGGCGCTACCAGCTAGCTAGTTCTTCTGTCAGATCTCTGTGAGCACATGTCCTGTGTGCAATCACCACAGCAAGTTGAATCCCAGAGATTTTTCAGTTAAGTGTGTATCTATACCTCGATGGTCTTTATTTTAGCTAAATGTATTACTATACCTCTTTGGTCCTTAGTTAAGCATGTAACTCTACCTCCTTGGTCCTTATTTTATTCTTAAATTTCAAAATGCAAGGGATTCTAACAATTCCCCACAACTGTTTTCAAATGATCATTAAGATCATCCTTTGAGTCTTAGTTTTAAATGTGAGGAAATAGTCCATAGTTTCTCTGATCACATTCAAACTATGCAGTCATAGCATGAATATTTGCTCAGCAAATTATAACTGTGTACTTCGATTACACTTATAACAGTTCCTTCCAAGTTCTAGGTGTCTTAATTATAGATATAAGGGTCAAAAATTCAGTGGTGGAGGCTGAGGCAAATTAGGGATTCAAGCCACAACTTTAGGGGACATTGCTACCAGCTTCAGCTGATTGGTACCCTAGCGCAAGAAATGTACAGAAGCCAGAAACCTGAATTGTTATATCTCAGTTTTTAATATTGGGAAGTATACTTCTAAGTTAGCTAAACTCAAATGTATAAGAAATGTGGCCCACAAATCTCAAGTTTGAATGCATGCTCCCATAATATCAGAAATCCACCATGGGTTTTCAACTATTCTTTAATCATATGCATTTACTAGAAGTTTTGTATCTGAATACTTTTATACAAAACAGCAAAAGAACAAAGGAAAAATCAAACAAAAACATTAGTGGCATAATAAGGACTAGGACTCGGAACCGTGTTCTTCGCCCTTCCCAGAACACATTGATTTTAAGAGTTATGCAATCCTGGAGAAAGTTTACCCTTGATTTTTTTTACTTATTTTTTTTTCAATTTTTATTTTTTATTAGTACATGTTTGCAGTACAAAATTATTACATTCCTCATAGGAAATTGGTACATGTATGTAACACATCATAATTCATTTTTAATCACCTTCTCTCTCCTCATTTTCCATCCCTTCATCTTTTGGTCCCCTACTCATTTGCAAAAAAAGCCTGTATCCCTATTTCCTATTATATATCTTTCATTTTGCTCCTTATTTAAATTTTGGGTTTCTCATAAGAGAAACAATGTGATATTTAAATCTGAACATCTGATATATTTCACTTAATATTATGATCTCAAAATGTATCCATTTTCCTACAAATGATTCAAGTTTATCCTTCTTTATGGTGGAAACGATCAACAAAATGAAGAGCCAACCTAAAGAATAGAAAAATTTTAACAGCTAATCCTTTTATAGAGGACTAGTATCCTCTAGAATACTAGAATACATAAAGAACTCCAAAAAATTAGAATCCTCAAAATAAAAGACCTAATCAAAAAGGGGGGGCACTGAAATGAATACTTTGAGTTTTATGAGGAATCTCCACCAATAATGTAGAATAATGTAGAAGGTTTCATTTTCCCTACAGTATCACCAACATTTGTTATTGTGGGAATTCTTGATGATAGCCATTCTTTCTGGAGTAAGATGGAATCTTAGTGTTGTTTTAATTTACGTTTCTGTAATGCCCAGAGATGTTGAACATTTTCTCAAGCACTTATTGGCCATTTGTAGTTCTCCTAAGAAGTGTCTATTTATTTCAATTTCCCGTTTTTTAAATGGGTGTAATATTTTGGAGAACCTAATTGTTTTCAGATCTTCATCTAGCCTAGATATTAGCCCTCTGTCCAAGAAATGATCTGGCATGGGGTTGGGGATTTAGCTCAAGTGTACATAGCAAGTACAAAGGCCCCGAGTTCGAGCCCCATCATCCCCCACCAAAAAAATAGTGGCAAAATTTTTCCTGTGCTATAGGTTGTCTCTTCACTCCCTCGGTTGTTTCTTTTGCTGTACAGAAGATTTTAAATTTGATATTGTCACATTTGTTGATTCTTGATATTAGGTCTTGTGCCATTGGAGTTTTGTTCATAAAGTCTTTGCCTACATCTATGTCTTCAAGAGTTTTACTTATTTTATCTTCCAGTAGATTGAGTGTTTCTGTTTCAACTTTTAGATCTTTGATCCATTTTGATTTTGTTTAGTATGTGGTGAAGGGATGGGTCTAGATTCAATTTCTTGGATGTGTATAGCCAGTTTTCCTGGCACCGCTTATTAAAGAGACTATCTGTCCTCCTGTGTATGTTTTGGGGCCCTTTGTCAAAGAACAGACAGCTAAATGCACCTAGAATTGTTTCTGCATCCTCCATTCTGTTCCACGGCTCAACATTCTGTTCTTGTGCCAGTACCATGCTGGTATTATTACTGTAGCTTGTTAATAGAACTTGAAATCTGGGATTGTTATGCCTCCCGCTTTGTTCTTGCAAAGTCAACACACAAAAATATGAGAAACCCAAAAAATAAATAAAGAGCAAAATGAAAGATCGTAAGAAGTTGGGAGATATATCTTTTTCAAATGGGAAATGGATAAAAATATGAAGGAAGAGGAGAAAGGAAAGGATGAAAATGGAATTGAGACATGTTATGTACATGTACCAATTCCCCACAAGCAATGTAGTTGATATGTATGGTAAACATGTACTAATAAAAAAAACAAAAAGAATCAATAGCATCCCTGTACATCAATAATGAACTCACTGAGAAAAAAATCAAGAAAATAATACCATTCACAACACCATCAAAAAGTTAAACACTTAGGAATTAACCTAACAAGGAAATGAAAGACCTCTACATTGAAAACTACAGAACTCTGAAAAAGATTGAAGAGGACATCATAAAATGGAAAGATATCCCTTGAAAAGCAGAACAAATACAGTCAAAATGGCCATACTTCCAAAACTGATATACAGGTTTAACACAGTCCCAATCAAAATACCAACAGCACTCTTCGCATAACTAGAAAAAGCAACAGCACTCTTCGCATAACTAGAAAAAGCAATCCTAAAATTTATATGGAACCAGAAGAGACTCAAAAACACCAAAAGTTAACTGTTAGCCATAGAGGATACATTCTAAAACCCTACAGAATGCCTGAAACCACTGATAGTACTGAGCTTTATTTACACTATGTTTTTTTCTGTGATAATATCTAATTTATAAGTTAGTCATGGTAGGAGATTAGTAATGAGAAATAGAACAATTTAAAATATACTGTAGTAAAAGTCATGTGAATGTGGTTTCACTCAAGGTCTTATTGTACTGTGCTCATCCTTTTTTGTTGTGATGCTGTCAGTGATACAATGGCCACATGATGAGATGACCTGAGGTCACTGTGAGGTAACAGACTCAGTAAGGGTTACTTGATCCCCAGCACGTGATACCACAGCTGTCCCTCTGATCACTCAGACAGTTACCAAATGACTAATGGGTGGATGATGTATAAGGCATGGATGCCCTAGACAAATGGATGATTCATGTCCTGGGGAAGACGAGTGGGATGGCTTGTGATTCCGTTACCCTACTTAGAATAGTGCACAGCTTGAAATTTACAGATGGTCTACTTCTGGAATTCTCAGATAGTGAAGCAGTGGATAAGGAGGGATTACTGTATCTCCAGTTTACAGAGGAGGTAAAGGAGAAGCTTCCCAAGAACTTGAGATCTGTATTGAAATTTTGAGAAATCTATGTAAATATAGTTCTTGGGATTTGCAGAATTAGAATATAATTTCAATTCCATCTCCACTTTTTCTAGTGCCCTAATGCCCCTGTGCCCCTTACCTGTCAAAGTAGCATTAATAGATGGCATAATTCATATCTCCAAGTGGTGACAGTCCCCCAGAATAAGGCCCACTGCAGCATGGTGAGTGAAGTCCCCACCGCAATGCCCTGATTTCCAACAGTCAGTGGCAAATGATGTTGTATCAGCCAGGCACGAGGTTCCATGGCAGGAAGTGACCTATCCACTACCTGGCATTTCTTATACACTGAGAGAAGCACTTTTTCAACTCCACAGTGTGAGAGGGCTCTAGCAAGACTGGATAGGGCCCAGAATAGAGCCACAAAAATAACTATGGGTTAAAAGTAAAACTAAGGAGGGGTCAAAGGAGTCAGAGTTGTTATTCCCAAAACATGAAAAGTCCTTGATAATGTAGTGACTGTCTGCAACACTCCTCCCGGCTGCTCTCATCCATTGCCACAGAGACTGGAACGAAAGTGAACTTCAAGGGCGTCAGAAATTTCAAGTGGGTGAGTGGAGGAACTTTTCAAGAAGCAGAAGGAGCTGAAAACAGTTGTTTTACCCATTCAGTTCCATCCGAAGAGCTTTATAAAGCAGTTATCTGTTCTGGAAGGATTAAAGTTAATTTTGTGTTTTCTAAGTCTGGGTTTTAGACCAAATTGTTGAGGGTTTTGCTGTTCTGTTTTGTTTCATTTGTTTTTCAAGGATCATGAACCTCTTCAAGAATCTTTTGAAAGCTACAGATTATCCCAGAAAAATGTCTATGTTCACAGAGATTCTGAAGCTCTTTAACAACCCTGGAGCAGATGACGCCTCGAGTTCCTCCCAGCTGTGAGTGCTCTGAGATGCTCAGGAGAAAGGAACTCTGTGCTCTGAGCACCAGCTCTTATGCGCAATTACTCCTGACTTCTGGGATCAGGTGTAATCCCTAAAGTGTCCTTCTCCCTGCTCTACATCTCATCTAGACAGTAGCCCATAGCTTAAACCATGCACACTGCCTGGGCAGGAAAGCAAGGAGCAAAAATATTCTTGTTAAAGCAAATATAGATTGTTACTGTTCCAGAAAACACCTTCCTAACTCACTGATGTTCCAAGCCTGGAGGCTCACTCTCAGGAACCCTGACCAAGCCCACACTCCACACGCCCTTCATCAGAAATCAGCAGGAACTGCCACACTGAACAAACAGATGACATAAAGGAGAGGACCGTTAGGCCCTTCCTAAATCACTCTGGCAAAGCACGTTAAGGGTGGTCTGAATGAAACAGCTTTTTAAATTGTGATACCAATTTGTCTGAACCATCTGAGCTTGGAACATCAAATCTGAAGACTAGTAGAACCAGAAGACGTCATGCTTAAATCATATGTCTCCCCTACTGCTGCCTAGCCACCCCCTAAGCCAGCCTTCCCATGTACCCATTGACATCACCAACTTAAAGAAAAAAATTACCTGCAAATTTTAACTTCTCCATCTTTAGAATCTCTTCATTGACCATCACTCATGACTCAGCTCAAGTTTGAATGGTGTTTTACAAAGCCTTTAGAAAGGTGTAACAATACTGCAGCAAAAAGCCCATACTCTGGAATCAGATTGAGTGGTTTCAAGTCCCACTTTTATCACTTACTAGCTGTATGACTTTGAATAAATTGCTTGATCTCTCTGTACTTTGGTTTCCTCCTATGTAAAACAGGTAAAGTGATAATTCTCATCTTGTAGAGTTATTGCAAAGAGCAAATGAGAGAAAATGCATTGAGTTCTTTAAAATGTGCTTGGCACAGAGTAAGTGCTCTCTAGAGCAGCATTAGAATGTAATATTTTCTCACATATTGTCTCATTTGCTCCTCATAACAGCACTTGTGAAGAAGACAGGGCAGACTTAACCTCATAAGTCTTGGGAACAAAGATAAACACTGGTTAAATATGTGATCACAGACACATACAGAGTAAATGTTAGAGAGCGGTAATACTATTTCCTTTATACCTTTAGTTTAATGCTCTGTTGAGTCATAGACCTTCTGAGACTTTTACAAAAAGCTGTGGGCCATTTCTTCACTGCCTCCAAAGTGCCTTCCAAGCTGCTCAAATTTGTGCCTATGATTTTGTGGGCTCAAGGACAACATGAAGGTTATTCATGAAATCTCCATGGACTCTGTTTTGAAATACCCTGTTCTTTTCAAGAATTTCAGACGTGCCTGTTCTTTTCCAAGCAAATTATTCTTCTTATGTTTTTCTCTCCCCAGTTGTAAAATGTTTGCCCGTCAATGGTTCTACAATATGGTAGGTAGAGTATTCAAAACATAGCTCAAACTATAGGCCCCCTGACTCTCCTGCTTCTACATTTTAATCATTCCATCTGTGCTTAAATCATTAATGCCCATTACCTCAATCTCTGCATCATTTACCACTTGTGTCCTTCTTGCCTTCTGATTCTGGGAACAAAATCAAAGGTAATGAGCCCCAGTTGCATTTGCAGTCTACACCTTCTTAACCTACACCAAAATTAAAGAAAGCTGGTCTGATCAAAAATTGCAAGATTTCAAACAACTGTCAACATTTCTGAGACCCAATCAATCCCAATCCATTTTTTTCTCCCTTTAAAATTAGTGACTATGTCACGTGTGAACTAATTTAACCCAAATGTTCAGAATTTTATTGTTCCCTTATTACCACCATTTTGCTTCCCAACATTTCCTTATCAGTCAGTATCATCATTAAGTTTAAGATACTTCTACTTACAATTTATTCAGAATGATGGAGAGAAAAAGAATGCATTCGCCAAAAATTTGACAAGATGATCTCACTTATGTTAGTTATTCATGTTAATGAGTCATCTTCTTGGAAGACAGCAGTGATGTGCATGCACACCCCTAATGTCAGCTGCATTTTATGCAATCACAGAGCACAAAAGTAGCAAAAGTCTAACTGGAGTAATTGGCATTCACACAGAGATGACCTGCAGTAACAATTGCTTAAAAACGAGAGTACAGTTGTATACTGAGTCAGAGGAGTATAAGCTTTGCCTGGCTATCCCGACTTCCTAGGAAGGAAAAATGAGTTTGTCAAATGATGGAAATGAAGTTTATATTAACACAGTTTATTGATACTTCAGTTTCATTTAAGGCCATTTTCCTTTTGGTAGCATTACACTTGAATCCTAAAATCTAGAGTAGACAATACCTCCTGATTCCTCTATTCTTAAAAAGCATTGTATTTCCTAACCTAGAGTAATACAAACCTTTCTATGAATTTATGAACTATAAAGTGATACCTCTATGAGAGTTAAAAAGAAAATTTTCAATACTGTAAAATAAGCACATCATTAGCTTTATTATCATGCAAAAAATACAGTGTAAATAAACTTTTTTAATTAGTGCAAGTTGTTCTCCAGAAGAACAGAATGCAGTTTAACCAAAAAGAACATCTCCCAGAGATGCCCAAATACCCTTTTTTTCTTTCCTCCCTAGTTTGGGAAGGAATAAGACGTCTACACTGAAGGCAGCTGTCTGGCACGGAGCAGCACAGCATGGACTACCGCTCAGAGCCTCATCCAAGAGCATGAGCTCCTGCTCGCTTCCACCGTGTAGTCTCATCACATTGTCCAGCCACCCCGAGAGGTTCGCCAGTGAAATACACCAACGGGATATAGATGACATAGATAGATATAGATATCCAAGGAGGGTTTTTTTCAATTGGCTCACATGATTATGTAGTCTGAAAAGTCCCACAATCTGCCATCCAGATTGGAGAACCAGGAAAGCAAATGGTATAATTCAGTTAAAGAAAGTAACTGCTGGTCTAAGTCCCAGATCAAACCTGAAGGCCAAAGAGGCTAACATGCCAATATTCAAGAGCAGGAGAAGACAGATGTTCCATTTCAACCATAGTGATTAAATTTATCCTTTCTCCACCATTTGCTTCTATTCAGGCTTTCTGTGGATTGAACAATGCCGACGCATGCCGGTGGGAGTGATCTTTGCTCAGTCTGTTGATTCAAATGAAACACCCTGTCAGGCACACCTGGAGATAATGCTACACCAGCTGTCTGGAGGATCCCATAACTCAGTCAAGGCAACACATAAAATCAATCATTGTAAGTACCATGTTCCTAAACAATCATTGTTTCAGTGATTACTGAGCACCTACAAGTAGTCAGGTAATTTACCTAAGCAAGCAAAAAGGTATATCCAATATCTCCCTTGCCCCCACAGTGATATAACAACTACACGGAGCATAAGAAGTACTATGAGATATAACCCAGCTGCTAGAGCAGCCACCAGTTAACACCACAGTGCATAAGCTAAGAAAGTACCCAAGACCTCACGTTTATGCCAGTCAGAACCCCCAAAATAGGGGCTACCACATATCCAAGTCAATGCATGGTGTTCTTCAAGAGCCTTTGAGAAGATGGACCTAAATATCAGATCCAATAGGTCAGAGCCATGCTAAAGCCACAGCCCAAAACAAAGAACCAAGAAATTGAATCTAGCACCACCTTTATAATACTCTGATGTCTACATTTGTATAGCACACTGTGTTTTTCAGAACAGTTTTAAAAATTTCAAGTCTTATACCTTTTGTAGTGTTTAGAAGAAACACATTATTACCCTCATTTCATTGTACATTTAAGATCTGAAATCTATCACTTATTATACAACACTAGTTGTATATCAAGTATACAAAATATAATACGAAAATACAGGAAGCACAAATTAACTGCACACGAACAATAACATATTATCCATTGCAACCATATTTTTGCATCTTTATTGCTCGATATTTGTCTCTCCTATTAGAATTCAACTCCCTGAGGGCTTGTCTGTTTTTGACATCGTTGCATGCTCATGCTGAGTTAGAATGGGGCTGAGCACACATTTGGCATTTGGAACATATTGGTTGAATGAATGTTTAATGAACTTTACACTTGAGAAAACAAGAGTTAAATGACCTACACATAGTGAACCAGAGAGTGTGTGGAAAAGACAAGATAGAACAAAGACAGCATTTTCTTCCCTCCTCCTGTCTGCCTATACCTTCTTATCTCCATTATACTCACCCTGTCACAGCCACCAGCTCCATCAATCACAAAGGCCCCTGGATACCACTGCGAGAAACAGCTCCAAAGAAGGGCTTGGTTAAAAGTTTTGATGCTTCTGGGCTTGTGACTCACCATACTCCCTCCCTCTCCTCCACTGTAATGAGCTGGTAGGAAATGCCTTTGATTAAATCTTCTCTTAGTCCTTTAGACTTGATTTTTCTTTTAAAACCTTCCTTTTGACTTTGGGTCACTCTCACTCAAATATCAGAAGTAGAGCCAGACAAAAATATCTAATATCCTCTGCTGTAACATTGCCATTGTTTTAATAAAAGAATTTCCATGTGTCCAGACTACAATGTTTTATTAAATGTAGGCTATATGATGAAAGCTGGTGCTAGTACCAACGATGAACAGAATTATCCAAAGTTTTATTTGAGCATAAGGAAACTAGGGAAAGTTTTCCTTCCTCAAGAAATTTTCTCCATGATCACTCGTTTGGTGGTTGAAATGCTGATATTAATAAAGCCTTAGAATTAGGCACTGAAGATCCTATTTAAAAAACAATGGTCTTTTGTGAGGACATCGCCATAAAGTACTAAAGTGAAAGAAACATTGGGTCATATTAAAATATCAGAACAGTCATGCAACATTACTCTCAAAGAAAGGAACACAGAACCGGGAGATTCAGGAGGAACAATTACTAATAGTTCCTCTCTATTCCCAGTCTCACTGTTCTGGTTTAAACTCTCATTGTCTTTTATCTGAATTATTAATTAGTTCTCTGGTTCTTATCTTTCGAATTTTAAGACTTCCAATTCATTCTCTAACTGCCAACACAGTGATAAATGTAAAACATAAATCTGATCATGTCATTCTCATATTTAAAATTTATATATGGTTCACCATCCCTAACACTGAAATCCAAACTCCTTACTGTGTAAGTAAAGTGGCCTGTTTCTTGCCTGGTTTTCAAATTGTTCTTCTTCTGTCCCATGGACACTGAAAAATCTCATTAGCCATTTCCAAGCGAAGCAGGAGTGACCTTCCACTAAACCCTTGTTCATCTTTTCAGTTTTTACATTTTAGTTGATGATATTAATAATTAAATTTACTGACCTCTTATGGAATTCCAGGCTCTGTACTAAATGCTTTAAATATCACATTTAACTTTCCCCAAACCCACATGTGTATCCTTATAGCAAAATTTTTAATAAGAAACTGAAGCTTGCAGAGGTTAACCAATTTGCCCAGTTGATGGTAAGAGGTAGAGTTAAGCTTCAAACTCAGATGTGAGGAAGTCCAAAGCACAGGCTAACAACCACAACGTAATGATTACTCGACACATAGAAAGACACCAAAAACACAAACTCAGTAGTTGCACTGTGAGTTCTGGAATGAAAATACAACTCAAACTTACCTCTGCCCTCAAACTGACTAAAAGAAGGAGTATTTTTGGAAATGTGACATTTGTGGCCTGTATACTACGGTGTAGCAAGTACTAAACACATTAGTAGTTTATTGTAGGTAATATTTGTGGAGTGAACAAGTAGAACACCCAGTCCTGAGAAAATATGCAGTCCAACCTTTCCACTAGATTTTTTTTTAATTTTTTAAATTTTTTATTTTTTTGTGGTGCCGGGGATTGAACTCAGGGCCTTGTGCTTGCAAGGCAAGCACTCTAATCACTGAGCTAAATCCCCAGCTCCACTAGATTCTTAAAACATGTTGAATTAAGCAACACTGGCAAAGTGATAGGTACTTAGATGAATATATTAGAACCTTTAGAAGTTGTTATTACTCAATTGCGCTGTGGGATGATGTCATTGACCAATTGAGGCACAGTTTACAGAGCTGGGAAAGTTATTTCATTACATTTCACTTAGCTTTTTCTTTTTACGACCCTTGTCAGAAATGCCTTTCTGAAACAATTTTGCTTTACCTTAGAAATCACGCCTTAATGCTAGATCTATGAATTGTGGCACCACTAGCTCTGTCTTCTCATATTGTCTACCTCATGCATTTGTGTCAAATTTCTGATCTACCCTATTGAAGTTCATCTACAGAATTTAATCTGAACTTTCACTTCGTTTTCTAGCTTTACCTTTGTTTTCCATTTTCCTAGTTTTGCTCAACTACATTCATGTTACACTTTGTGTCATTAATTCATTTTTCAATAAATCTTGAATAGGACCATCTATCTTCCAGAAGTAATATAGACTTTTAAAAATTTATTCATTTATTCCACATTTTATTATAGATTACACAACTTGTTCCAATCAATTTTTTTTGGTATACTGGAAATAATAGAGAAGTGAACAAAACAAAATAAATAATAAAATCTTTATGAGGATTATGCTCTAGTTGAGGGAAAGACAATAAGGCAAATAATTAAACCAGTGGGTCTCAAAGGTAATGAGTAAAAGAAGAAAAATTATTCTAAAATAGGGGTGTAAAAAAATTAAAATAAGGGGTGTGATGGTTAATCTTGATTGTCAGCGTGATTAGACTGAGAGATGCCTACCAGGAGATTAGTAAAGCACACTTCTGAGTATGTCTGTGAGGGTGTTTCTAGAGATGATTGGCATGTAGACCAACAAACTGAGAGGGAAGACTTTTCCAAGATGCAACACCATCCAAAAGGCTTGTAGTCTGGATGGAATAAAAAGTGGAGAAAAGGAGTCAGCCTGCATCTGCAAGCTCAATTCTCCTTGAGCAAGTCCATCTTTTGCTACTGCCATTGCCATTGGACATCAGACTCCAGCTTCTCCAGTCTTTCAATGTGGACACACACTAGCGACTCTCCAGGGAACTCCTAAACCTTCAGTTTCTAACTGGCTCTGCATCCTTGAATCCATCTTGTTCTGCAGCTTTCAGCTTCTTAGACTGAGAAGCTACTGGATATTCTGGCTCTCCAGTATGCACACAGCATGCACACAGTGCACCAGACTATCCAGCCTCTGATCCTATAAGCCAATATAATAGATCCCGTTTTAATTAATATATTTTTTTCACAGCAGCTAAAAGCTGACTTAAACAGAAAATTGATACCAGAAAAGTGGCACTGTTGCTATTGCTATACCTGACTGTGTAGTTCAGAAGCCTTTGAAAATAGTTTGTGGAGGGCTGGGGATTTAGTTCAGTGATTAGCATGCCTGCCTTGCAAGTACAAGGTCCTGAGTTCAACTCCCAGCACCAAAAAAAAAAAAAAAAAAAAAAAAAAAAAAAAAAAAAAAAAAAAAAAAAAAAAAAAAAAAAAAAAAAAAAAAAAAAAAAAAAAAAAAAAAAAAAAAAAAAAAGAAATAGTTTGTGGAGAAGCAGGATAGAGAACCACTAAAATACTATAAATAGAGCTTGACAGGATGTTCTGGTGGGAGGTCAATGAGCAGAATGCTGACAGGAATGTGAACAGTAAAATCTGTTCTTGTGACCTTTCAGGTAAGAACAAGGACTCTATTGGCAGTTGGACTTAAAACCTTGCATATTAAGTTCTGGAAAGGAATTTTTTCTAAATTTTATCCATGCCCTAAAACTTTGTACTAGTCTGAGTTTAAAAGAAGTAGACTAATTGATCTGGTGGAAGAAATTCCAAGGCAGTACTGTGTTCAGGCAGTGTTGTGGATATTGGTGGCTGCTGTTAGCCAGATTTACAGTGAGAATCATCTCTTCCAGACTTCATCATCTCTTAGAGAATAATTAAATGCATTTTGCATAATAGGATGGACATGAGTCTTTTTAGAATCAGGAGAATTGTCAGGGTTTAGATCAAAAATGCCCTCCAAAAGGCTCATGTTTTCAGAAGTGAAGCTTTTGGAAGGTGAGTAGATAATTGTGCACTAATCTCATCAGTGGAATAAGCCATTGATGAGTTCATAGATGAATGTGCTGACAGAAGATGGAGACTGGTTGAAGTAGGTCACTGCGAGCATAATCTGAACGGGTATGCTCTTGTCCCTGCTCCTTCCCCCCACTCCTCTCCTCTCCTCTCCTCTTCTTTCTCCCCCCGTCTCTCTCTCTCTCTCTCTCTCTGTCTCTCTCTCTCAGCTAATGTGGGCAGCAAATACAGAACTGGAGAACTGTAAAAGTAATTTTAAGAATGATTCCTCTACTCTGAGGGAGAGGAAAGACAACTAGGAATTGTTGAGTTGACAATTGGCTATCTAATTCATGTTTTAACAAAATCACTGGTTTCTCTGTTGAGAATAGGTTTTAGGACATATAGGCACAATGAAGAAGAAATCATCAAATTCTGAACATATTTTCAAACGAAAGTCTATTATTTCTTAATGTAATTAACACTGGTTGTCAGAAAAGAGTCAAGAATGCTACCAAGTTTTTTACAACGAACAAATGGAAAAGGTCAACAACTGAGGTGTAGAATATTATGACCAGAGCATATTGTCAGAGTTCGAGATTCAGTTCTGATCATGTTAAGTTTAATATGTACTATGTATTTAAGTAAGAATGTCAAATGGGAAATTATATATACTGCTGAAGAGAGGTTCAAGAAGGATGGATATGTGGCGTAGATATAAAAAGAAGGGATGTCCACAGACTAGGTCCTGGGGGCTCTAAAATGCTTAAGTATAAGAGAAGATGAAGAAGAACCAGAAATAAGACTTGAAAGAGCCACTACAGAAGTAGAAGCAAAACAAGAAGAGTGTGTCTCTCCAGAACATAGAATAGCCCAACAAATGACAGGTGCTAAAAAATATTCGTTGAATTACTGAATAAATGAATGGATGGCTGGGACTGAGATGGAGATTTAAACAGACTGGTCAATTTAGTGAGATGGAAACTTAGCATTATCTTTGATCAATCTAGTATCAATGAAGATGCAGATGCAAAATCCTGACTGGAGAAGAGTGAATAAGATAGCTGCATTTGCAGACAATATATATAGAAAACTCTTCTGAGGAGTTTTGCTTTAAAAGGAAGGACATAAATAGCTTGAAAAAGAGTTCCTGTTTTAAAGGTAGGAGAAATAAGAGCTAGTTGGATCCACTAGAGAGGAAAACGTGAGTAATGCAAGAAGTGATAGAAACAGGTATACAAGTGTAGACATTTATATAAGTGTAGCAGAGACAGACCATACCGAGGAGCCAAGGAGAAAGATGCCACTTGGGTTGATACAGACAGGTGGGACTAGCAATGTTGAGAGCATGTGAAAGTTCTCATCTGTCTTCTATTTTCTCTGCAAAGTAGGAAAAGAATTCATGTATTGCAAGTGAGAATGTGCAATGAAGTCTGAGATGTTTGTAAAGAGTTTTTTAAAAAGCATGAAATAGTTGATGTAGGCACAAGAAAAATGAATGGACCAAGGAAACACATTATACCTGCTGAGTAGCATTACCAGTTCACCAGCATTAGTGATCAGACATGTGAGGTGTGTTTGTCCCCAGCATAGTTTTCCTGTGTAGGTGCCAATGTGGTGGAAATGAGAGAAAGTGAAAAAATGGTAAAACAAATGGACTGAAGGTCTCAGTCAAAAGATTTTGAGCATTTCAAGTTTATTATACACTCTGCATCATTGAAAGCCCCTTTAAATCTTTTTTAGAAGTGGATAAAGCATATAAACTAAACTAAATATCTATTGCACACAACTCCTCTCCCCAGTAGAAGCCCCTCCTATGTTCTTGCAACTCTGTATTTTATTTAAATGAATTTTGCCACATCGGTTTGATGAGCTATTTCTTCTAATAGATACTGAAGTACATGAGGAAGTGAACCATTTTTAATTTTTCTTTGTTTTGGACAGCTGAATACAAATCTCTTTGCATACAGCACAGGGGTGGCTAAGATAGCTCTATACGTTCCAGAACTGCCTTTAATACTTTAATTACATTTGACAACTGACCCTCACTCTGTTGTAACAGATACATTAGTAAAATGGTATTATGGTTTAGATCGAAATGTTCCCCAAAGGCTATGTGCGGGTGGGCCTTTTTGCCAGTTGGTGGGCTATGGAGAAGTGGTTGCATCATAAGGGCTCCAGCTCCATTAGTGGATTAGTCCATGGACAGAGATATAATTTGATAGCACTATTAGAAGGCAATGAAAATTTAGGAAGTAGGGCCTAGTTACAGGGAGTGGGTCATGAGAATATTACCTCGGGGGCAATATCTTGCCCACTGGCTCCTTCCTCTCCTTCTCCTGGGGACTGAACCCAGGGCCTTTGCACTGAGCTACATCCTCAGCCCTTTTTAAGATTTTTTTGTTTTGAGACTCACCAAATAGCCCAGGTTGGACTAGAACTTGTGATCCTCTTGCCCTAGCCACCCAGCATGCTGGGATTGCAGGCATTAAGCCACCACACCAGGTTCTCTGGCTCTTCTTTTGCCCCATCTCTTTCTTTGTTTCCCAGCCACCAGGTGAGGAACCTGTCTCATTGCAGGCCCAGAAATGCAGAACCATTGCCATGGACTGAAACCTCTGAAACCATGAGCCACAATAAATATTTCCTCCTCCCTTTAAATTGATTTTCTTCTGTATTTTTGTTACAGTGACAGAAACCAAGCATAAATAGCAATAATATTGGTATTAGTATTAACATTAACTGTTGCAAGAATTAAATGAGCTTAATATATGCAAAGCTCTTAGAAATGTTCTAGCCCATAAATGTTCAGTGAATGTTAACTCTTTTTTATAATGCGATGCTCTTCCCCCTCCCCCTCCTTCTCAATCTGTTAAGATGACTTTAACCCCCTGGAATCCATGTAGAATTTGGTTTTTATCAATAGAATACTATGTAGATATTCTGAACTCTTTGAGAGCGGGAGAGGGAGTGTCCCCCCAAATTATGGAGACTCTTTTGAAGCATGAATTTTGCTTTGTCCAATGTTGAAATCCCTGGGACAATTCCTGGGAAACAGAATGTCCTCAATATTTGTTTGTCGAATTGATTTGAACAGGACAATATTTGTTTGTTGGATTGAGTTGAGTTGAATAGAATTGGGCTATTC
This sequence comes from Hystrix cristata, assembly GCA_004026905.1. Classification (NCBI taxonomy): domain Eukaryota; kingdom Metazoa; phylum Chordata; class Mammalia; order Rodentia; family Hystricidae; genus Hystrix; species Hystrix cristata. The sequence goes on along the minus strand of PVJO010009626.1, from coordinate 20,424 downwards.
GGAGGGAGTACTGAAGACCCAAAGTGTCTCAAGGTGGGAAAATTCCTTAAAAAACAAAAGTATAGTTCCAGAAAAAGAGAGAGGAAAGTAAGAAATACACATTTCTCCTACTTCGCAGTTTGGCTTGGCATGAACTGAGAGCTCTTCCTCTCATCCCCTTGGTAACATCCCTGCTTTTCTAAATGAGGCATTTATAACAGAATTTTTGCTAGTTTTCAGGTGGAACAAAAGTAAATATCCACCTAGAATGAACAAGAGAATGATTTACCAATAACATGTCAAAATTCCATCCAAAGGATATTTGAGGATAAATAAAATTGACAGGAGTAAGAAAAATTTTCTTAATTCTGTACATCTTTTTCTCTGTCACTTTTACAATCTCTCTTTTAAACAAAATACCCTAATTCCAAGTAAAACATCACCCACTCCCACCTTCTTCTGGCAAAGGCAATTTGATACAAGCACATCTCCCCAAAAAAGAGCTCCTTTGAATTCAAGTTTGAAGAACTATCTTCAAATAAAGATGTTTAAGAAATTAACAAAAATAATAGCTCCATTAATAAGAGTAAGAATTTTAGAGCTAAGAACTATGATGCTTACAGCAAACTATTCACAGTGAGAGAGGGTATATAAGTCTGAAAATGTTTCCATCAACCACGCAAGTGAGCAATCTAGGGCAAAGCTGGATTGGCCAGGAAATTGAAAAGATAACTTGCCACCAGCAAATTTCTACCCCGGTTACACTCATTATACTAGACCTTTGCCCAGGTCTCCTTGGAAGTTTTATCGTGACAAGGATGCTGTCACTTAGAGTAAATACTGCCTCTGCTGTTGTTCTCTGAGGCAAAACACTGGAAGCACACAAACAAATGTCACTTTATCCATTTAGCAAGGTTTCTCAGATGAGCAAAATGAGAGGAAAGCCAGTTCCTACTGTGAATATTACAAGACATCTGAGATTACAAAGTGCTATGCAGGTAAATCTATTGTTGGGTTCGGGGGTGACTCCAGCTCTGATTTATAGCATTTGTGAGTTTCCTTGGTATAAATATTCCCACTATTGGCAAGCTACTAAGATGTCATTAAATACAAAGTCACAGAACAGTGCCCGCCAACTCCAGCACACCACGGGTGCCTACCAGTAAGTTAATTGCCTTCCTTCCCAGCATTGGAGCTGAAATGGTTTTCAGCTGTGATCCAGTCGTACCACTCCACCCTACAACCAATTGCAGATGAAGGGATGTACATTATAAACCACCCAACTCCCCCATCTCTGGGCTCCCTTAAACAGATTCTTGAAATAGAGTGAATGTGCAAGTTTGAGAAAGGCCACAGGAGACCCCAGCAGAAGAGTGAACACTCTGTGCTGTCGCTGCTGCTTCGCTGCACACTCAGCCACACAGTGACTCTAGCTGAAGGAGCAGAACAAGTAGCTAAGGAGTAGGCTGATTCTATCTTGGTTTCCTACCGCCTCCTTGTTCCCATTGACCACACTGCCAAATCCAGAGCTGTCACTCCTCTGGTCTATCATTGGAAGAAGGAGGGGGTGTCTAACGAGACCAGTGAAATAATTTCATTCCACCTCTTCATACTTCTGCCTAGACTTGAGGTTATATAAAATTGACCGATACAGTCAAGGAGAATTTAATTAACTGGATCCCTACCGACCATATTTCAAGGAGGTATGTTTGTTAATATGATCTTCCCATCACAGCTAAGCATCATTCTACTTTGGAAGGCATGCCACCAACACTTGCCACTCCATGGTTTCCTGGGCAAAGATTAATATTGTCTCCATTGTGACGAGCCTTCTATTTGTAGCTGCAGACAGATGGACCCAGTTCTCAATGTGCCTCCATTGCAACCACTCTGCTCTGAAATTATTTTAATTGTGGGGGAAAAAATTCTGAGCAGAGCTGGTCCAAGGGTCTACATTTTCACTTCACTTACACACTCTAAGTAAATTCTGTCATGTATTATCGGCATGCCACTGGAAGCTTAAGAAGTAACGTTTCTCCACTTATTTTTCTGAGTCTGGGTAAATCTGCGAAAATCTTTCTATGAACATCCTGGAAACTAATGAAAAGTATGTGTGGCAAGCCTCAAGGCCAGGCTGTTATTTTTTTTTTTTTCAGAAAGTGAAGCTCCTTTTTGAGTTCCAGAGCCAAAGTCACAATCCGGGAAGTCCTGACTTCCCTCAAATAACTCTTAATTGCTTATGATCATCTCTGGAAATGTTCTGGTTTTTGTGAGACACAGTTGCAAAGAACAGAGGATGCGAGAATCTTCTCTCCATTCTAAAGACAGCTGTCTGAGCACATAAGACAAATAGGGTGTGTGGTGTATGTGTGTGTTTTCTTTGCCACAATTTTCTCAGCTTCTTTTTAAGCCCCTTCCTCAGAACTCATAAACATCTCATTTATTTGACAGTTTATACCTTTTACTTTCTCCTCACTAAACCAAAGACTGACCATAACGGTCTCAAGGTTGTTTTTCACTCCAGTCCCCAAAACAGAGCCTGGTACATACTAGGTACCCAATAAATATTTTGGTATTAGTATCTTACATATTCAGACCAGGGTTTCTGTTTAGTTCTCAATTCCTCCCGCATTTGTCCTAATTCAGGGTATTACCTCTGTACATGACTAACTACAGGGTATGAAACAGGTAAAGAGTCCAGACTTAGAACTAGATCCTTCAGCCCCAACTAGAGGAAAGACCCTCCTGCAGACTCCAGGAGAGAATCCTTTTGTCCAGTTATTTATAAGATCAAAGATGATCTTGTGCCTGGAGTGGGGCTCGACTTAGGTATGGAAGAAAGTGGCACCAGCAGCAAAGGGAGGGTACAGTAGCTGATTATGACCAAGGAACCTACTAGCACCCTAAATAGCAGCTCTACTGAAGGATAAGAATGTGCACAGGCACTCATATGCACACACACACACACACACACACACACACACACACACACACACATTTTCCTCCTCCAGAATACCCTCTGTTTTCTCACATTAGCTTAACCCTTCTCTTCTGAGGGAAGGAGGTCTATCCTGATCAGCCCCACTTTATAGAAAGCATGTGGAGACCACATGGAAGCTCAGGCAGTAGAAAACGTGTGGATGTAGAAATTTAAATCCATGATTATTTGATTCAGTGTTTGTTTATTTGTTTCCAAAACATATCATAGACTGCCTTTTGCCACATGGAACTTACCAGGATTGTGCTGCTAATTGCATGTCTCAGTTGACAGCCATGGGCCTTGAGCCTGGATCGAAGAAATGATCCCAAGAGGGTAAAGTGTCTCAGGAGTGTGCAGTGATGGCTTAACACTTGTAAACTACCTTCTGTCAAATTTAATTTATATCGTTTTACTTTTCTTCAGAAGAGAACCTGAAAACTCAAAAAGTCGAGTAACTGAACTAAGAGCACAGAAGACTGAGACACAGTTTCTTCATAACTCAGCTCCACCAGGCATACACAGTGCATGTGTGTTAACTACAATCACATAAATCAAGGCTCTCTGTTTAGGACTGGCTGAGAGCTCAGGGCCTGACATCATTAGCAAAAGGTGTGACTTAGATCTTGGATCTTAGAAAGTTGCCACTGGCAGAGAGAAGAGAAATATTCTGTTGGACATATACTTTAGTCATTAGAAATATACTACTCATCCTCTATCAGTGGTCTTCAGGAGATAAGGCATCCTCCTCTTAAGCTCTCGTCTGAAACTTTCTGAGTCCCACTGTTCCCATCTCTTGGACACATGATCACCCAGTACACTTTGCAGGCGCGGGATGAATTCAAACTTGAGTATCTGAAATAAAAGTCATGTGACAACCCAAAGGATAATGACAAAAGAGATTTAGTGGAAGGCTGAGAAGAACAGAAAACACATACAACTGCTACACTTGACTAAAATTTGCATCTCTGGGTGCTAAAAGAATCAGTGTTTTTGAGATGACGGTGCATTTAGAAGTACCATAGAAAGTCACTGGAAATAGTGATTCTATGTAATCAAACCTGTCAGTGTACTCACTACTTACAGTGTCTCTCCTGACCAGCTGCTAATTGCCCCAGAATAGAACTCTGAAATCTGTAGAGGTTTATGGCTCTAGGAGCTCATAAAGTAGAACTATAAAAATATTCTGGCTGGCAGGGGCTAGGGATTTAGCACAGTGGTTAGAGCGCTTGCCTTGCAAGCACAAGGACCCGAGTTCGATCCCCAGCACCAAAAAAAAAAAAAAAAAAAAAAAAAAAAATTATATCTCAATAAGACTACGGGGCTGGGGATTTAGCTCAGTGATTAGAGTGCTTGCCTTGCAAGCACAAGGCCCTGAGTTCGATCCCCGGCACCACAAAAAAAAAAAAAAAAAAAATATTCTGGCTGATGGTGCAGCAGGGGCCATGGAAAATAATTAGCTGAAATAGCCCTGTCCAGACATGTCAGGTATAAAGCACCCGAACAGATAGAATACAGTGTTTATAAACAAGGAAATAGAGATGTATGTGTGCACACATACCGTGAGGCAACAGAATACTGCTTCTTTCCAGGATTTTGTGTCACACCACAGCTTCTTGATTTAACATAACCCTTTGATAAATGTGCTATTTCTTGTTTTACTATCAAATTATGCATGTCAGTTTGTTTACCCCTTTCTCATTGATTTTCTTTAATTTTAAAGACCATTGTCTTGGGGACAGAAGATGCATTCACATTAGTAATGGACCCTTTACCAAGTTCCTTGTCTTCCTTGTGCCTCAGTTTCCTCATCTATAAAATGGAAACAGATATTCTCTTGGTGGATTTTAAGGAACAACTCCAGGTAAGGAACTCAGAACAGGACTTGGTTTTGAAAAAAAAGTACTTGGCAACAGTTAGTTATCTTTAATGTGCTCAGAGAACTAATTCTGACAGTTCTGGGGGGATGAACTGTGATAGCAACAGTGGAGAAACAGACACCAGTTATCAGGCTGTTGCCATAACTGGATGACAAATGACACAGGCATAGATTTGAGTCAAAGCAGTAGAAATAATGAGTAGTTGAAATCAGAATCTGTTTCAAATGTTTTGCCAACAGGCCTTACTCACAGAGAAAGTGTGGAGTGAGGGAGCATCACACTGACTCCCATGCTGTTACTGTTTATGGTGAGAGCAGTATGGACAATAGAAGGTACAATCGCCAGGAGGACAGTGTTTGTTCAGGTCGGAGGAGTTTATTACATATCCAAATGGGGGTGGATGTACCAGTTAAAAGTGCTTCAAAGATCAGAAAATATGTCTCTGCCTGGAGAAGAGAATGATCATAGAGGGAAGAAAGGGCCAAGGACTGCATACTGGGAATGTCCAGCTTTAGAGCGCAATGGAGGAGACGGATGAATCAGCAAGGAAGATTGAGGAGGAAGGAGATGCAGATTCCTGTCCCAGAAGCCTGGAGAAGAAATCATGTCAAAAACAGACAGCGTGTGTCAAACACACATGAGAGAACAAGAAACTGAAGACAGACATGTGAGCATTAGCTAAGTAGAGATAACTAGTGATTTCCATAATGAGAAAATGGTAAGTCTCCATGAGCTGGGAGAAATGATGAAGCAAAATTAATAGAACTAAAGATGTTTGAGGGATAAGAGAATTGACTGACCAGAGAAACAGATTTTTAGAAGTGAGATAATTATTAGTGGTGATCTAAAATGTGATTACATGAAGGAAGTTATAGTTAGAGCTGAAAAGACCCAGCTGAGAGACGAGGTACTAAAACAGAGGAAGTGACTGGTCTGAGGGAGTAAGGGCAGCCTAAGCAGCATTTTCAAGGACTCCTGAGTTCTTTACACAGAGGTGTTGCAGCCTGACCTATGAGTAAGAATGAAGACAGCATGTTGTCAGATGAGATGCTGAATGGACAGTCCATTTTGACCATGCTTCAACTATGTAACTCAGTTTGAATGCTGGTTAAAAAAGCCTCCTTTTATCATGAGAAAAATGGAAGGAACTATTTTGAAAGAAGAAAAAGCCTAAATATACAAAACTGTTCATTGTACCATTGCTTGGAATAGAGAAAAAAGAAATGAGATGTACTGGAGAATTGTGCAGCATAGTGGAATACTAGAAGCCTTCAAAGAGCAGCTGATGCACCCACAAACTCTAGAAACTCATCCTCCACTTGTTCAAAAGAAAACACATTCTGTACCTAAAGAAGTCCAGGATAGAAACATCTTACAGAAAAGAACAAAGACAGTGTGTTCAAACTACTTTTTATTTGAAATAGGAAGTGATATTTTTCAGAAAGTTTAATTTTGGTTCTAGTGATATCTTCTTTTAATAATCAGTAACGGCATAATTATAATCAAACTATGCTTATATTTCACTTTTGGAAAAGGAAGTTATTTTGTTCTTAGTTTTTAAAAGGGATTTAATGAGAAATCCTTGTAACTAACTTTAAAATTGTCTTTATTTCCAGCTCTGTCTTTAAATAGACTGTGAAATAGATATTCTCCAAACCTTTTTGCCAGAATATTTTTGAAAACTAAATTATTGTATAATTAAAAAGAATTTTATAATCTCTCTAACGTAAAAAAATAAGACTTTAAGGCCTATAATATAAATCATTTGTGTAGTTCTAAGAATTTGTTTAGAAATTATTTCCATGAAAAATTCCAGAGATATCTAACCTTAATTACAGTTCAAGAAAATTTCCCTTAAAATGTTTCTCTCTTGGAATCAAAAAAGTTAAAAATCATGTGTGCATGCATGTTGAGGGACAAGCAGGGTCACATTTTGTGACCCCTTGACCAGCTGAAGGTGTGGAGAGAAACACATCTTGAAGAAGCCAAAACTTCTTTTAGAAAACACCAAATTGCCAAGGAAATGGGCAGCTCCAGTCTAATTGAAACTGGGTTTTCATCTGTATCTAGCACTTTGCTTTCTCTTCTTTTTTAATGCTCCAACTTTACAATACTTGTGGTGGACATGTCGTCCCATCACTAGCAGACCACAAGCTCTGTGAGGACTAGATCTGTTTCATTGTGTCACCTACTAAAATGCAAAGTTGCTGAAGAAAGCTAAACATTCAATCAGTTGTCTTAGCAAATGTCTGGATAAAACCCCAAAGTCGTGGATACCTTCTATGACTACTTCCTCTTAGGAGTTTCTAGGATATGTGATGATCTATATGAGCTTACTTATAGATTTATAGGAACATTGTTATTCCATGTTGCTAAGGTTTTAAAGTTTTGAAATCAAAGAAAATATCATCTAATCTTATAAACGAACCAGTACCAATCTTGTTGTTTTAGAAGGAGTACTATTAGTTGAGACTGCTTTCTATCCAATGCATCCTCCCCTTGCACTCATATCTCCTAATCTCTATTGAGACTGAATAGGGCCATGCAACTAAGTTCTCTCTCTAATGGATGTGAGGGGAAGTAGTTAGTCACTTTCAGACGTGATCTGTAGAAAACTTCCCAAGGTGGGCTGGAGATGTAGCTCAGTGGTAGAACACTTGTCCAGTATGTGCAAGGCCCTGAGTTCAATCCCCAGCATGGAGAACCAAACAAAACCAAACATTGCCTTCCTACTCTTTCCTGGACTCCATTCTAGCTGACAGGGATGGTGACACCCAGAGCATCAGAATCTGAAGATGGCACTACCACTCTCTCCTCAAGTCCCTTAATGATTACATGAAGTAGAAACTTCCTGGCTGACTTAGAACAACCACTATGTGATGTTTTGTAGGGAAAAAACAAATTTCAATTGATTACATTGTGAGTCAATTTGTAAGAGTACTCTAGCCCATCCTAGTTCATATGGGTAGCAGTTTTCAAGTGCTACCTCTCTGGGGCAGTGTGTTAGACTGTCTCATTCAATTTTATAAGATATTATTAATTAATGTGTTTTTGAGCTATATTTGTAGATCTCTGATGCATCAGGTATCGCTAAACATTTCATGTTTATTATCTCATTTACCTATATAGTACAGTATCTTTATGAGTGTGTTGGTTACTTTTCTCACTACTGGGACACTATACCCAACACCCACAGATTTAAAGAGGAGAGGTTTCTTTTGGATTACAATTTGTAGAGGTTTCATTCCGTAGCAGCTGGGTTGAAGGCAGGATGGCACGGCACAGGAGTATGGCAGAAGAGAGCTGTTCATGGCATGGCATGAGAAGCAGAGAAAGCCAAGGAAGGAAAGGGAGAGGGAAACACTGTTTCAGGTCACACCCTCAGTGACCTGCTTCCTCCAACTAAGCCATACCTCCCAACATCCCATTTAGCTGTAAACTCATCATTGGACTAACCCACTGATTAGTATCACAGCCTTGTGATCCAATCACCTCTCCAAAGCCCCACCTATAAATGTATGAGGCTTTGGGGAGACATCTAGATATAAACCATAACAGATAGCTACTATTATCTTTTCTATCTGCAAATAATGAAACTGAGGCTGGAAGAAGTAAAGAAATTGTCATAAAATCACACAGCTAATAAATATTGGGGAAGGAACCAAATAGCAGTTAAAGATAAATCCAAGTCCATAAAACCAACTACTAAATCATGCCGTGGTGGTCATTCCTCACATGCTTTGTGCTACACAGGAACGTCCCCCAAAAGCTGATGCCAACCAGGTACCTTTGGACTAACAACTCCAATCTGTGTGCCTGCTGTGAATTCTACCGGGTGGGTTGCTCTTTGACTGAAAATGGTCATGTGTTCCCTCCGTCTAGGACAAGTCTTTCAGCACCAACAGAACACTTTCAAACTCACATGCTATGAAGCCCCGTCACTCAGAAATCCCTGTCCCCTGTCCTAGGCACATCCATAGAAGAGACAGACTAGTTGCAGAATCCAAAGACAGGTCAGTAGTTTGGATTCTGACCTTGAGGGGGAAAAACACACAACAGGTAACTACATAAAACAAGTAAAGGACCGTTTTTCTTTCACTTAAAATTTTTCAGTGTAAGTGGATTTTGGAGATTAAATAACCTGGAACATAAGTCAAGAGTTTGACATTTCCAAACTTGACCTCTATTGTGTAAGAGATTTTCATAAATAGTAATTCCTTCAGCAAATATTATATTTTTTGTTGCTCTTCAGAGAATGATTTGAGTTAAATCCACCAGACACAAAGACTTTGAATAGGATAATAACTGTCCTCTATATTTGAGATTCCTTGTATAGTACTCTTAGGAGCCAGGCTACAAAGAATAATATTTTAATTTGCACAACTTGGTAAAATTAACACTCCCATCAGTGGATACATCTATACATGGACATAGCTATAAAATAAATTCCTTTAAATCACTTTTCAGTTACAACTTAGATTGAAATTTATCTATTGTTAATTAAGGCAGCTGCTTATTTTGCTATAAGTTTTATTACTGGCATTGAACCAGCTTTCGAATAACAAAGTCCCTTAGAAACTTTAATTCTCATATCTAGACTTTTGTTTGTTTGACTTGAAACTTTAGCTTCTTCATTATCAGCTTTTGACTCAGACTTACTTTTGATTAAGGTCTTTTGCTGAGACTCCTGTCCCCTAAAAGAGAGTGGGTCACATGGCAAGTTTTCCTAGGAAGAATTTCTTGGCCAGCCATGTTATCTCTGTGTGGACACTGCAGAATATAACTCCATTCCACTCTGGCCTCTTTTACTTTTTCCTGAACTTTCATGGATTTTTTGCGGCCTCCCATAATCCTACTGCTAAACTATATCGTATCTCAGGCCCCTGAAGAAACAGACAACAAAGGCAGGAGATTTTACTTTCATTCCTTGATCTCCAACTGGGTGCCCTTGACCACAACTTATCTCTTCCTCCCTTCATCAGAATTGCTCTATTCTGGAACATTTATTGGACCACAGTTTTTAGTAGATGGCATTATGATGCCTTAGCAGATATATAGCCACCCTTCACTTTCTCTCTTGCATATCTGATTGTATTTCCATGTGATAAGTCAGTCTAGGAAAGCTCCATCTTCTTGAACAAGGCTTAAATTAACATGCATTACTAGATTCGTGTGTCAATTTGATGGTCCCCTAACCTCTATCTTTACACCAGCCTTTTACCAGAGCTCCAGCATGGACTATGAGGTTTATGCACATAATTACTAAAGTAGAACTTTATTTTATGTACTGCTAGATTCCTTACTAGTGATATTTCCACTGAAACCTTACAAGGAGTAGGTGTGATTAGCAAAGCAAGACATGGGAATCATAATGTCATGAAAACTCTATCCTCTATAACCACCTGACAACTGCAAAGAGGATTGCACCCTTATGGAGAATAGAAAGTGCTACCTTTGGAAGGCAGGAGCACACAGCACTGGCACTGAGGCAGAGGCTACATGGAGCCCACCCCCAAATCTGCAAACATATGGGCACTCAGCTATAGACACAAGAATATCCGGTGGGTTTTTAAATCATTTGGTAGATGAATTTTTCCACCATGACAAATTCAGCTGCATTTGTCTGGTGAACTCTCAGCCTAGACAGTATCACATCATTATCCTCAACAAGGTCTAAGGCTGTTTTGAGTGCTAAGTTTAGCCCTGCTACACCAAATAGCCTAAGACTGAAGAGCAATGGGAGTCAAATGTAGCTGGTTTTAAGCCCAGATTCCCTCCGGGCTTCAGGTAGGACCTTATTAGACATGAGATGGGTTAGAGGAATAATTGAGATAATGCACACAAAGCAATTTGCCATAATATCTGATGTAGTTACAATGCAATGAGTCATGTTTTCTTTCAAATAATGTTTGTGCAGAGACCTTCTGACAACTAGAAAGTGCCTTTGTTTTACTGGCAGTGTGCTTTGGTCTTGGAATCAATTCAAATAAGTGTTTTAAATGACTGTCAATGGGCCCTTGGCTGTCACCATCTGCGCTCCACCCTCTACCTGCTTGGAGTTGGAGGGGCTCTAAGTCTGGGCCTCTTGGATCTACGCCAGGTCAGAGCTGCTGCTTCCTCGTCACCAGCAAAAAAGCCTACTCGGATGGGAGATTGTTTGTGTACATGGAAGAGGTCCCTATTTGTCCAACAGAAATATTATCCTCTCAAATGTTAAAAAGGGTCAAGATCTTGTCATCAAGTTTAGACAAGGAAAGCACACTTTGATACAATGTTAGCCTAGAAAGGAAAGAAACACTGCTAAAATGCCACTTGATAGCAAAGAAAGAAATGCTGCTACAGAGCCATGTACAAGTTTGGGGTCACATTTTGAGTTTATTGTGCCCCTGCTCAGGTATTAAAATGGTTAACAGAACCATGTATGTGCCACTTGCTGAGTTTTTTGCTTTCTTTGAACATGTTGCCTCATTTATAGGATCTTCCAATTTCTCACATCTAGCTCATGTATTACTTTCTCTGGAAATTTAGGTTCTAAAATGTGAATTAATACATCATATCCTGTGTAACAAGACATTATAGCTAAATTTTGTTCAGCTGTATTTGAGTGGAGAGTACTAGAGATAACTCTTCATTGCATGTTTTGGTAGAATTGAGAACTTGGCATTTAATTACCCTCCTAAGTATGCTCTGGTTTTGTTATAAGCTATCCATGACCCAATTCTGATAATGTCCTACTGCTCCAAAAGATCTGATGGGATAAAAAAGTGCAGTACCTTTGCAATAAGGGCTCAGAGTATCATTAATGCTGAAGTGAATATAATATTTTATGTAACTAGTAAACATATTCACCAAATATCACTTACAGATCATTGTACCAAATGCTGCAGATATCGTACAGTACAATGCCTTCAGCAAGTTTACAATCTAACACAATGAAAGATAATATTAAATATACTAAACATTGAGAAATACACTGTAATATTATGTGCCAGTTGGAATACCTGCTAACAGTCTTAATAAAATTAAAAGCAAAATATTTGAAGTTATCAGTGAAGGGAAAATGTCCTTGTGGGGACTTGTGTCCCCAACTTTACCTTGTCTTTGGGATTTGTTGCTAATGAATGACCCCTGCACCAGCCTCACTGACCCTTTTGGGAGGGACAAGAAGAACCCATGTAGGGAGTTTTAGTGGAGTAGAATGTTGATAAGGAAAATCTCATATAGAGAAAATCCCAATTTCCTTCACAGTCTGTGGCAAATCTGAGGTGAGGTGCAAATGAAACCATGTAGAAAAGACTGAAATTAAAATGAAAGGTGACCTGTAATTTGGTCTTCTGATCTACCAGAGCCATATTTCATATACTTTCAGACAATGACCACTTTGACTACATTCTTTTATAGCTCCCCCAGCTAGTTTTCTTTTCACATGCAAAAGAGTATTTGGATACTTCTGAGTCCCAATCCCCAAGAGAGGCAAGGTCTCTTCATGCCTAATTTTCAGGCCTTTCCATTCTCTTTTCCTTCTGTCTGAGAGTCTTGGCTCCTTCCCAAGTGATTGATATAGTGTCCACTTCCTGTCGATGAACCTACCTCTACCCATGTCACTACCATTACTGTTACCTGTGGTAGTAAGGCTGCTGCTATCAGTGATCAGTGATGACAGTAACTACCACCATTTATTGAGCACTGATGCCAGGCACCGAGGTAAGCCCTTTACAGTAATCATTTCATCTCATCCTCACTGCAACGGCATAGGGTTACTAAGCCTTAGAGTGGTAAGAACCAGCCCAAGGCCAGGAATATAAGAGCTGGAATTTTCTCCTCGGTCTGTCTGAGTCCATATCTAATGCATTTAACCATTACACAATACTATCTCTTTGAAGCTCTACCCCATAACTTGAAGAAAATTATATCAAATTTCTCCATTCATATATAATGGCTTGGGTTGGTTATTATAGCACAAAAACAGGGCAATTATTGTGCTGTATAGATAGCAATTGGCACCTAAACACCATGTTTTCCTTTATCCTGGAGGGTGGGGTGCCATCTTTGATTAGGGTTACTGATGGTGTGTTGATGAGCCCAGACATTTTCGAATAAATGTGCCTGAGCCAGGTGAGAATCAGACACTGGAAAAGATGTGTCCTTATCGACCTCTTGTTACTCTCAAGTCCCTAGTAAGGGGTATAATTATTCTCAAGTTCAGATTCTGACACCAAACTTTGGTTTCCAATGACTTGTCAAATTCCTCTGATTACAGGTTTTCTTGTCTGTCTCGGCCTTCTCAGTTGTGCTTGGCTTGCTGCCACATAACCTGCCATTATCATCACCAGAATGGAAACACTACCTCTTTAGACACACTGGACAATGTGAAACTTTCATATTTATAAATTAAAGGTATAATCTGTACCTCCCATGGTAATAGCCAAATTCTGTATTCTTTTCACAGATTTAGAAAGTATCCCACCAAAGTATCCAAATAATAGGTTGGATGGTCTGACTACTTCATCAAATAGTAATTTAGAAGTATGGGCCATGCACTACGCTGGATATCAGAGAAAGAAAAAAAAAAAGCTTTATGCCTAGGAATTGTTCAAGTAGTGAGAGAGACCATTATACATCATCTCATTTCCATACAACAGCCTCTGTGACAAGAAAGAAGGTCCCAGGTTCTCTGTGAGCTCAGGGAAGTGGCATATACAGCACCTGCATTCAGAGCTTCTTGCTCTATGTGAAAGTAGAAATTTGCAGCACTCAATTAAACAGCAGCCGCCCTTTGCCAAACACTGTATTCACCAATGGCAGGAAGATGACACATAGAATCCTAGTGGCCTGCAACTGAAAGTCTTCACAGATGCACTAACTATGCCTCCCAAGCATACATACTTTCATGATGGCTATTCTCATGGGGTCACCTTCAAGGTTGTGCCCATAGAAACTAAAAGTATGTTTTGGGCAAACTGGGAACTCTCCAAGAGTAAATTCCCCGCACCCTGATTTCTCAGCCAGTTTTCACAACATGAAACATCTTTAAGGGAGGACAACAGAGATTTTTGGAGATTAGAGATTTTTTTAAAAATTAAAAAAAAATTAAATGTAAGCTCTCTTAGGAGTACTGATAAGAAGAAGAAATCATGACAAGGGCTTAATCTGGGCAGACACTATGCTAAACATTTTTGTGCAATTGTTCATTTAGTCCTCACAGTGCTTTGAGATAGGCACTAGAATCTATACCTTGAAGCTGACCACACAAAACAGAGGCTCAGGGAAGTGGAGGAACATCCCAGAGTCCCTCATCCTGAGTCAGGATGCAAATACAAGATGATTCAACACCAGAAGAAACAGACCCAACCAGCATAAATAAAGATTGAATACAGTACTGTGTGAAATAAATCAGACACACAGCTCAAATACTGTCTGGTATCACTCATTTGAGTGAAGCAAAATACAAGCAAAGAAAATGATAAAGGGTGGCTAGAAATGGACAAGGGGATAGATCTCTTCCAACAGGAAAGTGGTCCAAGGAAACAAGGACAAGGGGCGAGAAGGAGGGAATGGGAAATGAGAGGAATAAAGAGGTGCCATGTACAGGATCCTAATAATTCCAATCGATGTAAGCACATGCCATAACATGAACTAAGATAAATAATATCAATAAGTATGTAAAAGGTGATAAGGGAATTAAAGGGAAGGGGATTAGAAAAAAGAAAGCTGTACTTTGTACATGTAACTACTCCCCAAAATGATTGTAAACTGCTAGAATTGCAAACATGTACTAATAAAAAAAATTTTAAATAAAAATAAAGATTGAATGGAAATCACTGATTCCATAAAACTTCCCAAGTAAAAAGTGAGACATCAAAAAGAGACCATTGAGGTTGCAGAAGTTAGGGAGGAGCAGAGTAAAATTATATCTTTTCTAGAATTTTGGCAGTGATTAACCTTTACCCAGACAGCCTTCCAATACTTCTCCTAACCTTGACACACACCTCCGAGCAAACTTTGAGAAAGCTCGAAATTCAACTTAATCTTTCATTCGAGAAATTTCAAGACTAGTGCACAAGAGATTTAAACTAGGCAAAGACCCAATTCTCCCTCCTCATATACAGCAGGCACACTGGGGACTCTAAATTGCAGGAAATGATTATCTTTATCATTTACATCAAAGGAACTATCTTTAAAACCCAGACTTAGAGTGAACAATTACTGAAGCAGCTGCCAAGCAAGAACCCTCTGCCAAGTGCTTGTCCACAGAGCAGGCTTCTGGGACGCAAGGACATGGTTCTGGGAACCATGGTAGTCATTCTATAGGCATAGCTATGCATTTCTCAAGGCCCCGGCCCCTGCTCCAGGAATGAATGGGCCTTGATACAAAGCAAAAGTGCTCAACATAGTCTAGAAACTCAATCAGACAGCCTACATTTCAGCCTATACTCTTCAAACAATTAGCATGTGACCTTTAGAAATCCGTTTTTTTCTGAAATCTCATTGTCTGTATGAGCAAAAAGTAATTAAAGGACTGCTAAGGCTTTTTCATACTATAAATTAATAATTATCTAAGAAATCATTTCAACTAACACATGGGCAGAAATCCACAAAGGGTGCAAGGAACTCTGCAAGGAGATGAGGAACAAAAAAAAAAAAAAAACAAGTAAATTATAACCATGTCCCTAAAGAGTGGCTTCCTTTTAAGAGCTGTTAGAAATAAAGTGATAAGGTCATAAAATGATTACTATGATGTTACCACTTCAACCGTTATCTCCTTGGATCCTCATTTTTTCCTAAAAGTTTTTTATATATAGTTTTATATATATCACTTTGTATATATATAGTTTTATATATATGTATATATATATATATGGGTTGGAGTGTAACTCACTGGTAGCACACATGCTTAGCATGCATGAGCCCCTGAATTCAATCATTAGCACCAAAATATTAGAAAATAAAATATACCCCATCACTGTAAAAAAAATTAAAATACAGAGCAGAATCATGAATGTATATAAGCACATCTACTTCACATTGTGGTTATCAGAGCTAAGTTAATAAATATTGTGTGTGGGAAAGCAAAAGGAGAGACCAGCCCAGAAGAAGGTGAAGGACGGACGGCGCTTTCCCCCAGAGCTCCAGCTCACAGCCTCAGCTCACGGCGCCGCCTCACAGCATGGCTTGCAGCCCTCAAATCACACCCCCAGGTCACGGTCCAGGCTCACAGCCTTGGGTCATGGCCTGGCTCACAGCAGCAGCTTGCAGCCCAGTCACAGTGACACCCCCTACTTACAGCCTCTGTGCGCGGCCCAGCTCACAGCCCCAACTCAGGGCCTCAGGTGTCAGCATGAGTGACGCAGTTTGAGCCTGTGGACGCACGGTGACTACTGGAGACCCCAGAGACCTCCATAGAAAAGCACACAAACGGAGCAGAGTGGTGGACACTGAAGACTGCAGTGGCTGGTGAGTTACCTGAGTCATCTGATCTCAGACGGTCCCCAGGAGAGGGTGGTAATCCGCCAATTGCCATCTTGGAAAGGGGCGGAGCTCAGAACTCAGAAAAGCTGCTAGCCCGCCAATTGCCATCTTGGAAAGGGGCGGAGCTCAGAACTCAGAAAAGCTGCTAGCGGCTTTTGGTGCTGGGGCAAGGCAGGGCAAGGCTGAGCAGAGTTCAAACTCAAAATGGAAAGAGGGAAAGGACCCAAGTTCAAACTGGCAGGGAACTGAGTCCAAGCCGGTGGGAGACACACAGTGTGTCTCCAGCTGAACAAATTGGATTTCAAACCCACAGCCAGTGATCAGGCTGAACTTCAATGGAACAGGTGAAGCCTTGCTATTGAACCCAGCTGGGAACACTTGCTACCCTGCCAAAATCTACTGCTGGGATTAAACAACAAGGACCTGGGTCTGTCTACTCTTTCTACCAGTGAGAGCAGAGACACACCTGGAAGCGGACAATTTTTTTTTTTTAATTTTTTTCCCCCTCTCTGCTCTTCTCTTTTTTGTGCTTTTTTTTTTCTTTTCTTTTTCTTGTTTTTATAGGAAAGTGACTTTCTAGTTTTTTGCTGTTATTTTTTTGTTCTGTCCTTGTTTTTACTTCTTCTTCTCTCTTTTTCTTCTGTTTTCTTTACCAGTTCCCCAAAGTTTGCATAATTTCCCCTTGGCTTCCAACCTTGCTTCTCATCTCTTTCTCTTCTTCTATTTCTCTATCCTTTCTTCCTAATCTCTTTTGAATTTTCTCTGCTGAGAGTAAAATCACCATACTGAGGGCATATTTACTGCATACAAGTTTCTGGTTTATTTTTGATATTGTTATATAACCACAAATCTAGTTCATAAGGTATAAAGTGGCAGATCAATAGTGACTACAGTTTGTTATTTTCTAGACTGTGTTTGATGCTATTGTTGTTGCTGATTGTACTACTTTAGCCAAGGTGACAGAATTGTTCTATTCAGTTCTTCCTCGCATGCCAAGACTAAGATTGGCAGAGGGTCACAAATAACACTATAGACCACTATCAAAGAACTAAGGGCTGGCCAAATAGACAGCAACCTCTCATCCCCAATAAATTGAAGAGGGAAGATCTTGCAATAGACTCATAATACAAAAACCAGCTATACCTGTAAGATATCTCTGAGGGAGTAGTCACTTCCAAAAGGTTCTCAGAACTAACAAAAAAAAAACTACCTGCCACAGGCAATTCATAAGCCTCAACCCAGGAACTAAACTAAAGAATAAAAAATAGAAAATGAGAAGACACACAAATAAGATGCAACCCCATACCTCCAGCTCACCAAAAGCAAATCCAGGGGGTATTGAAGTAGAACAATTTGAAAGCTTCCCACCCAGACTCTTGGAAGCAGTAACAGCAGAAGTAACAAAGCAGATGAGTGAGGCTCTAGAAAAACAGGAATCATGTCCAGAATGAAGGACATGATTAGTGACTCTAGAGCAGATACAGATTAAAAAAAAAAAATAGAAGAGTTTACAAAAATGATGGAAACTGTAAATGTCCAACAAGGAAATTCATGAAACAGATTCAAACAGATGTCCAAGAGATTAAAAATTCCACTGCAAATATTGGCAGTAGAATGAAACAGTGTGAAGAGAGAATCTCAGATATAGAAGACAAGATTGTGATTAATGATCGAGAAAGGAAAGAGTTCTTCAAAATGGTAAGGGACCATGAAAAGTCAATACAACAGCTGCTAGATGACATGAGGAAAAAATAACATAAGATTGAGCAGAGTCGATGAAAAAGCAGGAGATAGCACAAATCACGTAAGAAACCTGTTCACAGAAATAATGGCAGAAAACTTCCCAAGTATGGAAAGTGAACTGGACATACAGATAAGTGAGGCATACAGAACTCCAATTAGTCATGATCAACAGAAATCTACCCCAAAGCATGTAATAGTCAAGTTTCCAGAAATTCAACACAAGAACAAAATATTGAAAGCTGTTAGAGAAAAGAAACAAATAATCTATAAAGGAAAGCTCATCAGAATCACAGCAGACTTCTCGGCACAAACCCTCAAGTTAAGGAGAGCTTGGAGTGAAGTATTTCAAGCCCTAAATGACAACACTTTCAGCCCAGATTGATGTACCCTGCAAAACTGTCTTTCAAAATTGATGGAGAGTAAGGTACTTCCATGACAAAGAACACCTGAAGAGATTCATGACCACCAAACTAGCATTCCAAAATATTTTGAAGGACATTCTGGAAAGAGAAAATGAGGACTACAAGTCCAGGAATCATGACAGAATGAATCCATCAGGCAAGGCAAGTAATTAAACAGAAGGGAAAAAATAGGGAGCCAACAACAGGTAAATAATATGACAAAAATAAGTCAACATATGTCAGTTATAACCATCAATGCAAATGGTCTCAACTTGCCAATCAAAAGAAGCAGACTGGCAGAATGGGTCAAGAAGCAAGACCCAGCAATATGCTGCATACAAGAAACACATTTAATTCAAAAAGAAATTCATAGCCTGAAAGTCAAAGGATGGAAAACAATACTTCATGCAACAGGAACCCGGAAAAAAGCAGGTGTAGCCATTCTATTTGCAGACAGAGTGGATTTCAAGCCAAGACTCACTAAGAAAGACAAAGAAGGCAAAGACTCATTAAGAAAGACAAAGAAGCTCACTACATCCTTGTAAAGGAAACAATGCAAGAAGAAGAGATGACAATCATAAATATATATACACCAAATACCAGCGTGCCTAATTACATACAACAAATATTGATGGACATGAAAAACCAAATAAGCACCAATACAATTGTAATGGGGGACTTCAATACCCCATTGTCACAAATAGATCAACTAGACAAAAAGTCAATAGGGAAGTATCAGAACTAAACCAAATTCTTGAAAAATGGACCTAGTAGATGTATACAGAGTATTCCACCCCACAACATCAGAATACACATTCTTCTCAGCTGCACATGGGACTTTCTCCAAAACAGACCACATACTAGCTAATAGAACATGCTTAAGTAAATGCAAAGGAATAGAAATTATCCCAAGCATACTATCAGATCATAGTGCATTGAAACTGGAAATAAACAGCAAAGGGAACTACAAAAATTCCATAAACACATGGAAATTAAATAGCATGCTCCTGAACAATCAGTGGGTCAGAGAAGAAATTAAAGAAGAAATTAGACAGTTTCTGCAACTGAATGATAATGCCAATACAACCTACTGAAATTTGTGGGACACAATGAAAGCAGTTCTATGAGGGAAATTTATAGCATTGAACCCCCATATCAGAAAAATAGAGCAAGGTCAAATAAACAACCTAATGTTGAACCTCAAGCTTCTAGAAAAGGAAGAGCAACTCAAAACCAAAGCCACACAAGGCAAAATACTATAA
This sequence comes from Hystrix cristata, assembly GCA_004026905.1. Classification (NCBI taxonomy): domain Eukaryota; kingdom Metazoa; phylum Chordata; class Mammalia; order Rodentia; family Hystricidae; genus Hystrix; species Hystrix cristata. Next base: position 713 of record PVJO010009626.1, on the reverse strand, counting down.
AGATCAGAGCTGAAATCAATGCAATTGAAACTAAGAAAACAATACAAAGAACCAATGAATCAAAGAGTTGCTTCTTTGAAAAATTAAATAAAATTGACAAACCCTTAGCCAACCTTATAAGAAAAAAGAAAGAAAAGACTCAAATTCATACAATTAGGAATGAAAAGGGTAAAATCACAACAGATCCTGCAGAAATCCAGAAGATCATCAAAACCTACTTTGAGAACTTGTATTTGATATGATCAAAAATACAGAAGAAACAGATTGCTAGATACATATGAATTACCAAAACTGGATCAAGAAGATATAAAAACTCTAAATAACCCAATAGCAGCCCCTGAAATTGAAGAAGTAATTAAAAACCTACCAACAAAGAAAAGGCTAGGTCCTGATGGATTCACTGCTGAATTCTACAAGAAATTTAGAGACGATTTAATGCCACTAATTCTCAAACTCTTTAATGAAATTGAAACAGAAGTAACACTCCCAAATTCATTCCTGATACCAAAGCCAGAGAAGGATCCAACGAAAAAAGAGAACTACAGGCCAATCTCATTAATGAACATAGATGCAAAAATCCTCAAGAAGATACTGGCAAACAGAATGCAACACATTATCAAGAAGATTATACACTATGACCAAGTAGGATTCATTCCAGGGATGCAGGGATGGTTCCACATATGCAAATCAAGAAATGTGATACACCATATTAA
>PVJO010009625.1:0-68803 GCA_004026905.1 Hystrix cristata | reverse complement strand
TTTTTTTCCTACCCCTATGTCTTCAAGGGTTCTTCCTATTCTATTCTCTAGTAAATTTAATGTAAAACAATAGTAATTTCTATAAGATTTACTTTGAATTTTAAATATAGTTTGTATACTTGGCCTTATGTTCATAAATTTTCCCTTTATTGAAAATTAGCACATACTCAAAATGCTCTCATTTTTCAGTAAAATAATATTGATTAAAATGACTTAATATTGTTCTAGAGTGATCTTTCATAAAAGTAACACATACCGAAAATGTTATTTGAAGGTAAAAATTTAAACATGAGGAAATTCTGCTCCTGTAAATGTATATTAAAGAGAAAAAGTGCTGTTTTTGGTGTTTTAAAGTTTAAAATGATTTTCTTTTTCTTTTTTTTTTTTTGTGCTGGGGATCTAACTCAGGGCCTTGAGCTTGCTAGGTAAGTGTTCTAACCACTGAACTAAATCCCCAGCCCCTAGAATGATTTTAGTTATGTTTGAAAGTTTTATTAAGCACAAGTCTTAGGTATATGTAGTCTGAAAATGTATTGCCAAATGGTTAAGAATTTAAATAATTATTGTATTTCTTGAGAGTTTAGATCTATTTGTAAGTGTCCAGTGTAAACTTGAAGAAAATAATATTGCTTTTCAAATTGATGTAATGAGATTTTTCTATACATTATTTTTGAGTAACCTCCAATCCAAAATAAAGAAGAATATAGATTCCATAGTAGAAAAAGACAAAAGAATGACTATGTGAGCTATTAATCTATGGCTTCTTAATTCCATATCCACTCTTCTTCACTACACTTTGTGATATTAAAGATAGACCCTGCAAACATTTTCTTTTTAAGTTTGCACATTATTAGTTTTTGCCATTAGTGATACCAGTTAGTATTGGAATAGAGACTTCTCTTTATTCTTCCAGTATGTTGTTTTATGCACAGGGGCCTGTATATTAGTGTGTTATGTTTGTAATGGGAAGAGGGGCATGTTGTAGATGATTGTTTGCCTCTATACACAACTTTGAATTTTGGGCTTGGTTGTCCACTTTGCCCTAAATTCCTTCTTTATTCTCCTTTGAGTATAGGGATAGTAGCTATTTCCTGCACATTTTAAAGTCATATTTTTTCCTTTTACTTGTCACCTTTAGTTTCTTCATCATTATCATCATCATCATCATTATCTTTATTATATGTTTGTGATACACAGTATTTACATCGATCTTGGGAATTGGTGTGTCTTGATTGTTTTTACTCTTCTTTCCCCAGATCCCCTTCCCATATTCACAAAATACTATTTATATGAATTTCGTTGTACAAAGTACAAGTGTGATTATTGTTTCCTTTCTCAAACCTGGAAACAGGGTTTTCTGTTTAAGTTATTTTACTATGTACAACGTAAGACACCTATGGGTAGAACGATATAAAATTATGTTATAAAATGAAGTATAGGACATAAGATCATATAAAAATAATTAAAATGAAATAATTAACATCATTTAAAGTCGGAGAAATAAAGAAAATGTAAGTTGGATATTTTGTGGCTGGCTATCTGTATCTATTTCTAAATCTATAGAAGAACAAGCAAGAGAACCAGACTTAGGTATGATGCAGATGTAGTAATTTAAGAGATACAGTTAATATATTAAGGATTCTAAAGAAAAAATGGACAGTATGCTACACTATACAGGTAATGTTAACAGAATATGGAAACTAAAAGAAATTTCTCAAAAGGAAATGATGGAAATGAAACTGGAATAACAAAAGCAAAGAATACCTTGGATTGGCTCTACTGCAGATACAACACAGTTGATGACAGAACCAGATGTTGAAGACAGGTAATTAGAAACTTATTAAATGAAGCATATAGAAGAAAAGAAGAATGGCATGAACAGAGCTGAATGCCAAAAAATTTAGGACAATATCAGATGGTAGAAAATATCTGTAATTGTGATATCAGAAGAAGATAGAATGTGGCAGAAGAAATATTTGAAGGAATAATGATCAAGGATATTTACATATTAGTGCATACCAAACATAGATACAGGTATCTCAGATAACAGAAAACAGGGTTAAAAAACAAAATGTAGAAGCATGCCATGTTAAAACATGTTTATTGTAACGAGCCAACTTGAATTATAATATATTTGGGGGAATCAATTCACCACAAACTGTGATGATGAATATTTCACACTAAATGTTTTCTAGTTTTCTCCAGTTTTTTTCCTCATTGCTAGGACAAAATGTCAGACACTCACAACTTAAATGAAGCAAGGTTTACTTTGGCTTACAGTATGTAGAGGTTTTAGTCCATTGTCGGTAGGATGGCATGGCAGTGGGGCATGGCAGAGAAGAAACAGCTCATGGCATGGGGGCAGGAAGCAGAGAGAGATCAAGGGAAAAGAGGGTAAGAGAAAAAAAAACCCTCCAGACCACCCCTCCAGGCTTCACCACCCAGTATCACATTTAGGTATACACTCATCAGTAGACAAATTCACTGATGAACATCACTCCACGTGGTCCAGTCACCTCCCAAAAGCCCTACCTATGAGCACATGAGAATTTGGCAGGATATCTAGATATAAACCCTCGTGATTTTGTTTGTCTAGCTATGTAGTCCAGGTTGGCATTGAACTTGCTATATAGGTCAAACTGGCTTTGAACTTGTGATCCTCCTGCCTCTGCCTCCTGAGTGCAGGGGTGTGTCACCACTCTGAGCTCATCACACTTTTTATGAGACAAAGTGCAATCAACAGCAGAGTGTAGTGAAATGTTTAAAGTGTTAATACAAAAGACTATCAAACTAGCATCCTACATCTATCATAATTATCCTAGCACAACTATCCTTCATAAATCAGGAACAAGTAATGAGTTTCAGACAAATATAATAATACAATTTGTCAACTGACCTGTCTTGTAAAACTATTGCAAGCTAACAATATGAACTGTTAGTGAGGATTTGGAACAAAAAGAATTTTCATTCATTTCTGGTGGGATTTCAAAATGGGATACCCTCTTTGGAAAACAATTTGGAAGGGCAGTTATGTATTAATGTAAAAGCTTACCAAACTATTGAGCAATGAGAATTCTACATGTTGATTTAACTGATTTGAATACTTGTTTCTATACAAAATCCTATATGTATGACATTCTGCATAATTGCCAAAGGCTGGAAACAACCAAGATGGTTTAAGAAAATGAATAAATAAACTGTGGCTTATCCATAAAAAAAAAAAAACCTCTTCAACAATAAAATGGTACTACCAAGCCATACAAAAAATAGACGAACCTTAAATGCATATTTCTAGATGAAAGAAACTGATATTTAATTATGCACTTTAAGATTCTACTTATATATCATTTTGGAAAAGATAAAATTAAAGATGGTAAACAATGCAGTGGTTTCAAAGTTTGGGGAAAGGATGGAAAGTTTAGTATGTCGAATTTAAAGGATTTAAGATAGTGGAACTATTTTGTATGACTCTGGATACATAGCACTATATATTTATCAAAACCTGTATTTCCTTAGGACACAAGATGTGAACCTTAATGTTATGCAGATAATTTAAAAAATCAATTAGGAAGTCCCAGGAGGGATGCAAATTATGACAAAAGAGTCTAACTTTGTTTTAATGTATGACATATTATTGAAGAGTACAGAGAAAGGAAGGTTCCAATACAAGTACTTCTGGAAATGAGTGGAAATTGTAGGTCTGGGAACTGTGCATAGGGCCTATAGGATAAAAATTATGAAGCCAATCTGCATTTATAACTGGATTGAATGAATATGTGAATGACAGACAGTGGAAGCCTGGTTTCTCACTGTTAAAGTGGAAAGTTACAGATAAACAAGGGAAGGGAGGAAGAATATGAAATGAATTAAGTGATACTGGGTAAAAATCAACAATTTCTGTAAAATCATGTTTATCTTAGTAGAGAAAAAATGTATAAATATAGAAATATATGTGCGTGTGTGTGGGTATGTGTGTGTGTGTGTGTATGTGCATGTGTATGTATGTGGTTGCATATACAGTAGTATATGCACATGCATTTTTAGGTCTGTCTCTTAAGAGGACTAAAAGAAATGACACCGTGATGAATTGGGCACATTCAAAACCAGATTTTAGTTCCTAGTACCATTTTCCAGTAAAAGAACTAGGGCTCCTTAGGGAAATGGTCAGAGAATACAAGATGAATCTGGGGATTCTTCTTGTGTCAGAAAGTAATTCTAAAGCAAAACCAACCCAAATGAACCATAATGATATAGTTATGTCAAAGGGATATCTGAGCCAATCTGAACAGTTTGGAACTGCAAATTCTTGTGTCAGAAAGTAAAGCTGAGGTTAAAAAGAAGAACAAAGTAGTAGAGATATATCAAAGAAGCAAAAAGTCAACACAAATTTTCTCAATGGAAGAATTGAGCAATAAAATAAATTACTTGGTATTGGATTATAACCCGAAGTACAAAATAAGCATTCATGAATCTACAGAGATATGAATAAATTATTGAATAAATGAATATAGAATAAATTGATGAGAATGGACAAATCTCCCTTGCAGAATTCCAAATAAATTATGTAGATAGTGCCTACTTCCCTTAAGGAAACACAGCATAACTGCTCAGCCCTGAAATAGTGGATCTCTGCTAATAAGTACAGTTTCCAAATGGGAAAACAAAGAGTAACTCCACAGCCAAGAAATCTGATAAATATTACTACAAGGTTAATATAGTAAGTGATAAGTGATCTTAGTAGCATGTACTTTGATGTGATGTGATGAGAAGGGCACTCTGCCTCTGTAGGTTTTCTCCCAAATGCCCATAGTATCCATACCTGTGTCACCATCAAGAATTTGAGTGATGCAGGATTGGATTCCCTTCTCATTCCAATTCAGCCCCTATTTAACCTTTGTAGAAGACAGAAGAATCTTGGTGGATTATTGAAATTTTAACCAAGTAGTGATTCTGATTGCAGCGGCTATAACAAATGTAGTTTTGTTGCTTGAGCAAATCAACACCATCTCCTGATACTTAGTAAGCAGTTACTGATCTGCTAAATACTCTTTCTTCATACTATCCATATGGCCCACTAGAAGTTACTTTGAGCTGGGAAGGCCAGAAGTACACCTTCACTGACCTTCATGGGGGGCATATGACCTCTTCAACCTGTCACAATTTGGTTCACCAAGTCCTAGATTGCCTTTGCCTTCCACAAGATATTACATTGGTTCATTACACTGATGACGTTGTGCTCGCAACTTAATGGTAAGAATGTTCATATCAAAGAATAGAAAATAAATTGGACTGAAATTCAAGGACCATTTAACTTTGTGAAATTTCTAGGATCCAGGAAAGAGACAGCAGTCAAGTGCGCCAGTTTGGATTTTGGAGGTGATGCATTAAACAAATTGTTACTTTGGTCCCTGCTGAGCGAACCTAAAATCAGATAGATTTGAGTAGGGCCCAGAACAGATGACTCTGCAACAGATCCAGGTGCTATGCAAGCTGTTCTGTCACTTGGACTGTATGATCCAGCAGATCCAATGGTGCTTGAGTTACCACTGGTAGATTGAAAAGCTGCTTGGAACCTGTCAGACCCCTGTTGGTTAAGAGCAGCTTACACCTTTAGGATTTGCTAGCAAAGACCTGACATTATCTGCAGATAACTGCTCTTCTTTTGAGAGCCAGATCTTGGTCTGCTACTGGGCTTTAGCAGAAACTGAATGCTTGACCATGGTCCACCAAGTTAGCATCCAACCTGAGCATCCTATCATGAACTGGGCGTTATCTGATCTAGCAAACCATGAAGCTGAGTATACACAGCATCATCAAATGGGAGTGGTAAATATGTAATTGAGCCCAAGCAGATTCTGAAGGCACAAGTAAGTTAAATGAAGAAGCTCCCTAAATGCTCATAGTTCCTCCTCCTGTTACACTGCCTACTCTCTCCTAGCCTGTTCCTCTGGAAATTTCCATATGATTAGTGACAAAGGGAGAGAAGACTAGAGCTTAGTGTACAAATAAATGCTGCACAATATGAAGTCACCACATAAAAGTGAATAGCTGCAGCACTATAGGCCTTTTCTGAGAATTAGCTGAAAAAGACCAAAGGGGAATCCTCTGGGTGGTTAGACCTTCAGGCAGTGAAGCTGGTTGTGTACTATGCTTGGAAGGAGAGCTGGCCATTTGTGCAATTACATATTGATTTGTGGCTTGTAGCTAATGATTTGGCTGGATGGCTAGGGATTTGGAAGGAGAAAATAATTGGAAAATGTGTGACAATATAGCTTCAAGAAGATGTATAAGGGTAGATATTTTTGGTTTAAATTCTTTGCACATTAATGTTGACTAAAAAAGCAAAACAAGGAAAGGAAAGAATTTGTAATAAAAATGTGAATCCCAACTGGATTGTAGTAATACTTACAGCTGGCAGTAGACACAGCAGTACACATCTTGACTGTACCAACCCCACTGATCCACAAAGTGCCTGGTGAGTCAGATAAAAGACTGTTTCTAAGTGATTACATAGAGTTAAAATGACATCTGAGGACAGCACCTTCACTTAGGGCAGAGGTAGAATTAGAATTAAGAACTAGTTTAATGAACTCAAATTTATGTAAAGTAAGTTAAGAATACATTATATATTGAGTTAGTCTTCCAAAAGAAACTGGCAAGTGCAGAGTCAGTAGAGTTTTACAGTTAAAACAGCCACTTGAATGTAAAATGTAGAATCTGGATGTGGAAAGTATTCATTCCAAATACATCCCTATGTCTGTACAAAAATTTTATCAAAATGTCCTGCTTGATGCAAAAGGGCCAAGAAAATGTTAACCAAGTGTAAGACTATGTCTCTGACAGCCATTTTATGCTTTAAGAGTTAGGAGAGGCAGTGTACCTCCTGGAAAAGTTTTGTACACTATGCCATTAATGCTTTACTGTTTGTTATGGCAAAGTGGATCGAAGATCTAAACATTAAGACAGAAACATTAAACCTTCTGGAGGACAAACTAGGTAAAACACTTGAAGACACAGGAGTAGGAAATGACTTCCTAAACAGAACCTCAATTGCACAGGAAATAACAACAAGAATCAACAAATGGGACTACATTAGACTAAAGAGTTTCTGTATAGCAAAAGAGTCAATTAGTAGAGTGAAGAGAAAACCCACAGAATGGGAAAAAAATATTTGGTAGCTACTCCTCAGACAGTAGACTAATATCTAGAATATACAAGAATTCAAAAAAAATTAAACTACCTAAAATCAATGACCCACTCAAGAAATGGGCCTGAGAAATGAACAGATACTTCACAGTGGAAGAAATACAAACGGTCAACAAATATATGAAAAAAAGTTCAACATCTGTGGCTATTAGAGAAATGCAAATTAAAAGAACTGTAAGATTCCACCTTACCCCAGAAAGAATGGCAATCACTAGGAAGTCAAACAATAACAAATGTTGATGGGGCTGTGGTGAAAAGGGAACCCTCCTACACTGTTGGTGGGAATGCAGACTAGTACAAACCATTATGGAAATCAGTATGGAGATTTCTCAAAAGCCTGAAAGTAGAAATCCCATATGACCTAACCATTCCCCACTAGGTATCTTTCCTGAAGAGCTAAATACATCATACTACAGAGATACTTGCGCAACAATGTTTATAGCAGCACGATTGATTTGTAATGGCTAAATTCTGGAGGCAACCTGTATACCCATCAGTAGATAGCTGGATAAACAAAACGTGGTATCTATACATTATGGAATAGTATTCAGCTATAACGAATGACAAACTATAGAGTCATTTATAGGAAAATGGATGGACCTGGAAGATAGAGTGTTGAGTGAAATAAACCGGACTCACAAGCTGTCCCTCATTTGAGTGAGGCAGAATACAAACAAAAGAAAAGGTTAAACAATGGACACAAAAAGGTAAAATGTTAGATGTAAGCTAATAGACAAAGGATTCAGTGGAACAAGAAGAGGGCAAAGAGGGAGGGGAATGGGAATCCAGAGGAATAATGATATCTTAAAAATAAGAACCTAATAACCCAAACTTTATAGGAACTACACTAACTTTACATAGTTGTCACTTAATGCTGCATTTATGTGGTTGTTTACATTGCTCACTCTCAGAAGCAAAAAGCACAATGTACTGTGGTCTGTAATTTTGTGAAACGACCTGTAACTTTGTGTAATTTTGGATAAATTTTAATAAAAATCTACATAAAAAAGAATTATGGTTTATATCTAAATGTCCCCCTGAAGTCTCGTGCCTGCAGAAGTGGGGTTTTGGGGAGGTAATTGGGTCGTAGAGGCACTGTACTTTTTGCTGGATTAGTCCATGCTTGAGTTTATAGCTAAATGTCATGATGGCCTGGAAGGTTATATCCCAACCCAGGTTTCTCCCTCCTCTCTTTGCTTGCTGTCCCTTTGCACTGCTGTCCAGTCTTGGAGTCAGCTGTAACCTTTACAAAATGTGAGCCAGAATAAACCCTTCCTCCTTTAACCTGTGGACAGCAGGAATTATTTCTCCTTGAAGAAAAATGACCAAACTATTGTTATAGAACCTTTTGTTTCAGGGCTGAGAATTGAACTCAGGACCTTATTCATGCTAGGCAAGTGCTGTCGCCAAGAACCTTTTAAAAAGAATTTGATTAAATATTGAGCTGACATCTGTGCTTGAATTTTTATGCCAGGTAAAATACAAGATGCACATTCTATATTTTGGACACAGTTATGCTGCAAAATAGTTCTTGTTAATCTGAAATTCAGGTTTAAGTGAGCATTCTGTTTTTATTTGCTAGCCCTAGGAATCCTGTCTTTCCACCGCTGAAGGAAACATGAGAAGAACAGAGGGAAAATATACTCTTATAGACTTATTTATTCATTTATTCCACATTTAATCATCTGTCATGTAATCTAATAACCAATGTTTGTATCAGATCCTAAGTATAGAAGTAGGTATTAAAAACCTACTCCTGGGAAGTGAGCAAGTTCCATAAACAATCGTTACACAATATGATTGATGCTATGGAAGAAGCAAATTCAGAGTTCTTACAGAGGCTTGATACAAGGAATCCGGCCTCTTTTGGATGAGGTTAGATGTTAAGAAAGCCTTTCAAGAGGAAAAGGCATCTGATTTGAAAGCTGCTTTTCCGATGTAGACAGGAATATGAAGGAGGACCTCACTAGGTAGGCTTGGACATCATAAAGGATGATGGTTTGTGTAAGAATCGAAGGGAATGTAAGTGGCATGCAAATTTTTAAGAACATTTCTCCCATCCATATTCTGTTTTCTAGACTAATTGTTCTTTAGTGTTTTTCATTATCGATCATAATTTTTCAATTCCAGATCTTCCTCCTAACATTATTCTTATTTGTGCAAAGTGCCATTTTTAAACTAGATGAAGTATCTCACATATCTGAAATGCCCTCGAATACATCTTCGAAAACAGTATTGTTGAAGCTGATTTCTTTAAACCTACTGTGGAGCCAGGGTCTGAGGCCAATACTACACAATGGCGAACATTCAACTACATTTTGTCTTTTTATTCTAGAGATTTTGCTCGCATAATTTAGTTTAGTTTTGTTTGGGGTTTCAAGAACATAAGCTATTTGGAGGGATGAAAACTTTTTTCTTTGTAATTGAATGCCACATTAATTATGACCAGTTTTTAGGTGAAACTCTGAAGGTCATTCTGTAGGGAAAAGTTTAAGGAGATATTTACCAGTATGCTTCTGTTGGTTTACTGGATTTCTCATATGCAACACACATCAACCATCTGGAGTGCAAAAGAACTCTATGAATTTATTCCAGTTTGCTACATTTTTCTCATGAATCTCAGAGTCGTAAAGAAATAGTTGGTGGTGGATAATAAGAGAGGGAGTTGGGATGAGCAAACCCAGTATGTAGTGACAAGCAGCTCGGAAATAGCTAAGTGGTGGCTGGAAATTTATGATAACATTAGTCATATACTGTTAACTCTATCCTTGCAGACACTGGGAAGAAAAGGAAGGTATAGCCATTGAATCCAGGGGTTCACAGTAAACCCCAAATTGACCACTAGCTTCTGGTTCACTATATCCCTTTGGCGAGGTATGTTACAGAAAAATAAGTCAGAAGTGAGGAGTGAAGATCCTGTGCATGTACAGTATATTAAGGCTGTTTTATCTTTTTACTTAACCCATGATAATTAAATTATTTAATAACACAAAACACCCTCTTATAAAAATTCTTATAGCATTTGGTTTCTATGCCAATTATTTGGTTGCTAATTTTGTGTCAGTAGTTCATATAACTAGTTGGCGTTTGTCAGCAAGGGCATAATCTACTTTTTGTCTTTACGTATCAGGTTTGTTGGTGTGTGACTGTGTGATTATTGCTTTGAACATGTTGCTTAACCTCTCTGTGCACTGTTTACTTACAATATAAGAGTATTGTAGGTAAGTGACACGAACCTCAAGAGTCTGCTGTATATTTGATTGTATTACAAAGCAGTTAACATTCTTCCTGGTATGTAGTTAATGAATTGTATATAATATTTTATATTTACATCTTTTTAATTTCACTTTTATATTCCTTCTTTCTCCCCAATGAGTTTTGAGACTTCTAGAAGATAGGACACAGCACTACTGTCTCAGTGAGCTTTTGTTATCTGTTGACTGCTCAACAGATACTCAGTGAGCTCTTGTTATCTGTTGACTGCTCAATAACATAAATTATTTAATTGCTCCCTCCCTGAAGTTATATCCAATATAATTCACTGATATTATCATGTAGCAGCTCTCCATTTTGTTCTATGACTAGCTCAAGGTGTGGCTTCTTCAAGAACCTCATCAGTCTTCCCCTTTGGTATGTTACCATCTGCTAACCAGAGTCACCTTCCGTTTCCGTACCATGCCTGAGGACCACCAAAGAACTACTTCAGGTATAGGTCACAGGGCAGTGTTTTTTAAAATTTAATAAACTTACTGTCTGTATAAAATGATGACTCATAGGTTTAGGTGAGGCCAAAGATTCTTCAATTCTAACAATTCTAAGGATCACAAGCATTCAATTCTAAGGACCATGAGCATTACTGGGCAAAAGTAATGCTCATGGTCATTGTTAGGTTGATCCACCCCAGATGCCCAAAATGGCCGTCGCTGGTTTCTCAAAAATCCCCCTTCTCCCGTCTCTATGCCACGGAAACAGAATTTCCCGCCGAAACAATGGCCTCTCCCCCTGACTAGAGTCCTCAATTAGGTCCATCGCTCCAACTTACCCAGGGGTGTTACCCACCACCCGTTTACCCCATGTAGAAAGGACCAATCCTAAACGCACACTTTCAAGCCTCCAAGGTCACGAAGGGGGAGGGCGGCTAAGGGTTAAAAGGCCACTCTCACTGGAGTGAGGCGGAAGAGCTGTAACACTGCAATAAAGCCTTTCCTCACGGTGAGCGTCGTCAGCCTTTTCCCTTCTCCCTCCCTCCGCATATCCTAACAGTCCTTAGCACAGTTTTTGAGTGGCAGGCCTATGGAGTACATTGAGAAACTGGGGAGTGAGGTCCTTCTCTGCCATCTCAGTACTAAGAAAGGTCGTGGCAGCCCTGATTCCAGGTCATGCTCATAATTATACACATTTCAATTCAGGGAACACAGATATTGATTTTATCTGAGTGGAAGAAAGACAAATTCATAATCATGTTAGCATATTACTGACTCTAGGTATTGAGTGGATTTTGATTTAGTTACATTGGGATGACTTCAATTGAGGATGCTGTATAGGAGCAGTAGGCAGTGGTTATCATTGTGGTTCAAACCTAGTATATCCCACAAAAGTTTTGTGTGTTCAAGGACTTTTGGCAGGTGATTGAATCATCAGGGACTCTATATTCGTCAGTGGATTTATCACTGATGACTTCATAGCTGAATGTGCTGTTAAGAAAAGGGACCTCGCTGGGTGTGGTGGCACACACCTGTAATCCCAGCATTTGTGAAGCTGAGGCAGGAGGATTGGTATGAGTTTAAGACCAGCCAGAACTGCATAATGAGACCCTTTCTCAAAAAAAAAAAAAAAAAGGTGGAGGGGGCTGGTTAGAAGAGGGGTCACAGTATAAACGAAAAGGGTGCATACTTGCCCCAGCTCTTCTCTGTTCTGTTTCCTCAGTACCATGGGTTGAGCATCTTTTCCTCTTTCATGACCGACCCTCTGTCATCCTGTTTCTGCCTTGGAGCCTGCTGAATATAGTCTGAAAAATCTTGCCACCTTTAAGTTTCAGGTGTTGGGTATTCTATCTTATTTCTGGGAAAATGATTATGACAGATACTGGTACCAGAGAAGTGGGGTTGTTGCTGTGTTGACCACGTGGTTTAGAAGCCTTTAGAGCTAGTTTTTGGGAGAAGTTTAGAAAATTTTGGATATGCCAACTAGAGAAGCCTTAGAATGCTACTGTAAGCAGAGTAAGCAGAGATCCATGGAAGAAGACTCTGGTTTGGTGTTCAGAAAGTGAGAATGATGAAAGGAATGTGGACAATCCAAACTAGGCCCAGGAGGTGTCAGTTTGGAACAAGGACTATTGACAATTAGACTTCAGGTTATGTGTGTTACAGTCTTGCAAAATGTTTACATTTACTCATGTCCTGCGACATAGTGGGGGACTGAGATTAAGGATGGTGCACTAATTAATCTGGCAGAGAAAATTTCAGGGCAGCCTAACATACAGACAGTGCTGTGGGTACTCCTTGCTGCTTTACCCAGATTTATAGTGCGGATCAGATGTAAAGAGCAGAGCCAAATTATGTGATGCTTGTCTGGAAAAGAAGTGCATATGGATTGGGGTAAAGGATTGTGTGGCTGCTGAAAAGATTAGCATTAACAGGAAGCCAAGTACTTTACATCAGGACAATGGCTTGAAGTTATCTCAGGAGTTGGCTAGACCCCACACATCACAGGATCAAAGATGCAAAAGTATCAGCTTTTCATTTGAAAAGAGAGCTCCAGGATGCTCTGCTCATTTAAAGTGACAGAGGAAAGTGCTTCCCTAAGTTCAGGCATGCAGGATTTAAGAGACCACTGCAACTGCAATCCATGCAGCCTGGCTGCTGTTCAGCTTGGTGGCAGACCTTAGCATTATCCACGTAATGCTGTTTTTTCAGATACAAAGAATGCAAGTTATGGGGTCACAGAGGCTTCCAGCCATATTTCAGATGAAGACTTGAGTGGGTAGAAAGTGTGTTCCTAAGAGGACAGTACATGAAGGTGTAAGAGTAAAGCTGAAAGTGCAGTGGAGACCCCAGGAAGTTGGATATGCCCGGGATGTGAAATATCTGCTGTAATAGTCAGTAAATATAGCTACCTTATGAAAGAGGCCATGCGAGTTGCGATTGGCAATGCCGTGTTGTTGGGGCTGCCCAAGCTCTTTGGAACTCACATCTTACCACGCCTTGGTCTGGGTGCTGGACATGGAGCTACAGGATTTAATGTTTGCCCTGCTAGGTTTCAGTCTTGCTTTAATCCCGTTTGTTTCCACCCTTCCATTTCTCCTTTTTAGAATGAGATTATTTACCCTGTTACCTTGTATGTTGGAAGTATTTAACTTTTATTTTTATTTTTCCAGGGGTTCATAGCTAGGAGTTTACCTTGAGTTTCACAGGAGATTTAGGACTTAAACTTTGCAGCAATGCTAGAACTGTTACAACTTTGATGAGTCTAGAAGTAGACTAAGTACATTTTGCATAACGCAATGAACATGAGTGTTTTGGAGCCAGAGTCAGAATCTTACAGTTTCGAAGTGGGGATGTTGGGAAGTAGTTAGAACATTGGGATGTTACACTCATCTGTGAATTAATCCACTGATGCGTTCATAGCTGAATGTGCTATTGGGAGACGGGCTGGCTGAAAGAGGCAGGTCATTGGGAGTATAAACTGAAAGGGTGTCCTCTTATCCCCAGCTTCTCTCTTCTCTCCCTCCCTCCTGGTTGCCATGAGTTGAGCACCCTTTTCTCCTGCATGGCCCTCTGCCATCCTGTTTCTGTCTTTGAGCCTGCTGACCATGGACTGAAACTATGAACCAAAATAAACCGCTCCTGCTTTAAACGAGGGTGTCAGGAATTGTGTCTCAGCAATAGGAAAGTAAGACAGGTACAAAGAATGCCAGGACTGAGCTGCCGGTAGAGATGTCGAGTTGTTATTTGAAAAGTTGCTTTGTGATACAGTATTCAGGAGCATCATGGAAGACAATTTAGCAGTGGGAAAAAGATTTCTTTTGAAAAGGAACATACTGGCTGTATATTTGATATATTCAAATATAGTAGATTGTATTGAATCAGGAGGCAGAATAGGAAGGTATTCTGAAATCAGATATCATTATTTGCTACATGATACTTGATTGACATTTGATAAGGTACTTAAAACTCTTAACTTATCCATTAACAATAGTAATAGTGTATTTCCAGAGTTGTGATTATTAATGAGCAAATGTGCATTAAGTACCTAGAAGAGTGTCTGGCACGTGACCAGTAATTAATAAATGTCAATGAAGCTGCTGACCATAGTTGTTACTCTTCAAAGAAAATTAGGAGTAATGTTTCCTCAAATAACAAAAGCATTAGGAGTATGTATGACTGAAGAACATTAAACTAATCACAGTAAATAACTACTTGTTAATTATTAGTTATGTAAAAATTTGAATGCTCGATAAGGTGCTTTATTATATAACATCTTCCTCATGATCCTGTGAGGGTCATAATATGATTTCCATTTTCTGTCTGAGAAAGTTGAAACTTAGAAAAGTTGAGTTTCTATGCTTAGGTCATAGATTCAAGCATTCATTGTCTGAATTTAGGTAAACTGGGTTTCTGTGTTATCTATGGACAAGTCTGTCTGGCGGGATCCAGAATGACTGGGACATTACAGGAGACAGTGTTACACAGAAAGAGTGAACACAAAATTACCAATGGGAGGGGTTCTTCCCTGCCAGTGCAACCAGCTTTCTGGTTGGAGGAGAAGAAATAGAGGCTTAGAGAATATGTAGCTGTCTTTTCAAATGCAACTACTCAAGAAGGTGTCCTGTGGAAGATGATTTTGAGAGAAAAAAGTAAATTAAAATATAAAAATGTGGTCACTGGAAGAAGAAATAAAAAAAAAAGAAATTCACCTGCTGAATTATATTAAATCATGAATATTTTCAAGATAAAAAAGCTGACTACCAAACATTGAGAATGTGGAGAAGCTGGCTTCTCATATACTTCAGGTTCAATATGACATGTGAAGAGCTTGGAAGTTGTCACTTGCATCTGCATATCAAGAAAAGAGCCAAACAAAGTGAAACTCTACAAGTCTTTGTATTAATCAGAGCAAAGTAAGTTACCAGGGAACATATGATGCCCTGCAAACTACAGAGAGTTCAATACCGAAAATCTCAGTGAGCAACATTCAAGAACAAATGAATAACGTAAGCAGAGATTTAAATTCTAAGAGCAAATCAAAAGGAAATGCTAGAATTCAAATTTGTAACAAAAAAGAGGAATGTTTTGATAGGTTCATATGTAGATTGTATACAGCTAAGGAAGGAATCTGAGTCTGATGATATGTCAGTAGAAGCTTCTCAAATTAAAAAGCAAGGAAAAAAATAAAGGAAAAAAGCCTGTACTCTAATACAGAATATTAAAAACCGTGACAACAATTGGAAATGTGTAACATATTTATAATGGGAATACCAGAGGCAAAGAAGGAAAGAAGTAGAAGAAATATTTGAAGTTACAGTGACTGAGAATTTTTGAAAATTAATGGTGACATTAAATGACAGATTCAAGAAACTTAATGAATACCAAATAGAAAAAAATGCTAAGATATATCATATTTAAACTTCAAAATAACTAAATGGAAAGGAGAAAATTATGAAAGAATCTAGAGCAGGTGAGAGGTGTGGCGTGGGGGACTATCTTGTCTAAGAGGAACAAAGATAAAGATTACATTGGCTTCATCTTCAGAATGCATGAAAACAAGAAGAAATGAAATATTTAAAGTGCTGATAGAGAAAATTACTAACTTAGAATCCTAGAAGAAATATCCTTTAAAAGTGAAGGTGAAATAAAGACCTTTTTCAGATTAATAAAAATAAAGGAAATTTGTTGTCCGTTAACCAATATACACAAAATATTAAAATACATTCTTCAGAAGAAGGAAAATTAAACAGGTCAGAAATTCAGATGGATATAAAGAAAATAAAATATTTTAGAAAAATTAATGTTTTATTTTTGTTGTCCCAACAAGGAAACAGTGTGTTTAAAATACTAAGGGTCACATGATTATAGTGGTGATTATAGTTTATGATAAGTGGGATGAGTTCCATCGTATTATATAAGACAGGAGGGAGGAATTGGGACTGGTCTTATAAGAGACCTGCTCTATTCATGAAATCGTAGTGTTGCTTAAAAGTGACCTAGCTTAGTTAAAATATGTATTGGGAGCTCTATCTAGGACAAACACTAAGTTAGTTTTTAAAGAAGGGTAACTGATAATATAAGAGAAAAAAATGGGATTACATAAAATGCTCATTTAGATGCAAGACGGGCAGAAAGAGTAGACAACATAAAAAGTAACAGAACGAGATTAATAGTAATTGCAAATATAGTAGGTATCAAATCAAATATGTGATAACTTTAAATGTGAATGATCTAAGTGCAGCAGTGACAGTGCAGATACTGTCAGTACATTTAAAAAAAATCAAGTTCTCACTTTATGTTTACTGCAAGAAAACTACTTTCTATATATAGGGACACTAGTAAGTTGGAAGTTAAGGGGTGGAGAGATAGTGTGCTAACATTTTTCATACACTGCAAGTGTGTGAATAGTACAACTATTTTGAAAAACAGTTTGAGATATATGTATATATGTATTAATTTCTCTCCTATGTATGTATTCAACAGAAATTAATCATTTTCTCCACAGAAATGCATATGTGATTCCGTACTAATATGACTATTCATACTCATACTTTTTGAAATGGCCTGAAATAAAAAATAAATGTTTACTAGTGATACAAAATACAAAAGCAAGGAAAGCTAATCTAAACTATTAAAAGTCAGGATAGTGGTTATTTCAGAGGAAGAGTAAGCAGTGAACAAATAAAGGCATTTTGGGTGCTTGATATAATGTATTTCCTAAACTAGGAGTTGGTTATATGAGTATATTTGCTTGCTAAGCATTTGTTGAGTCAAACTTCCATGATTTGTGCATTCTCTGCTTGTGTTATACTTCGATAATTTTTTTTTTTTTTTTTTTTTTTTTTTTTTTTTTGTGGTGCTGGGGTTTGAACTCAGGGCCTTGTGCTTGCAAGGCGAGCACTCTAACCACTAAGCTAAATCCCCAGCCCCACTTCGATAAATTTTTAAAAATTATTTTTATGTATTTATTCTACTGCATGTTAAAATACCTAGAAGAAATTAGAGGTAAAACACTGTATATAATTTTTCAACTATACAAACTCTACAGTTGTGAAAAATTACAAAAAGGTGGAAAAGAGATTAATTTAGAGATCATTTTGTTAAATTCAAGTTGTAAACGTTCAAAACCTATCAAGGAGGATATATATAAGCATTGATAAATATTTTATTTTATATTGTATCTCTGAAATATTTTCAGGATAGGTTCAGGAAGACTGAAGAATGAATAGGGGATTTTGAAAAATGCTAAAGGCAGCAAAATGTGTTTGCAAGTGTGAGAGTAATAAAATGAAAGGAAGAGACAAATGATTGGGGAACTTAGTCTGATAGCAGATTAAAAATAGCAACAGAATTTCATGATACTTCCTTTTTTCCTCCTAAATAGATTGCTCTTCACACTTGAAATGATAGATTGTACATCTCAAACAAGAATCAAAATGTGAAGGCAACTCACTATTTTAAGGTCGACTCAGAGTCCCAGATAAAGGCAATATCTCTGGCTTTCAAACCTTGCTGAAGTTGCATTTATGTTTGTAAACTATCAGAACTCATAGACAGTGAGAGAAGAATCAAAAGTCTGAAGAGGGATTATATTTCTCTAGTTTTTAAATTAGAAATTATAGGCTGTCAGTTTAATATAGGTACTTTTAAAATCTCATCATGTTTTAAAACAAAATGCATTTTTTAATACTGAGAGTTTTGGTAGTAAAGTGATGCAGATGGTGAATGCTATTAACATTTTATTTAT
The DNA here is from genome assembly GCA_004026905.1 of Hystrix cristata. NCBI lineage: Eukaryota > Metazoa > Chordata > Mammalia > Rodentia > Hystricidae > Hystrix > Hystrix cristata. The sequence continues at coordinate 50,644 of PVJO010009625.1, read as the reverse complement.
TTATTTATTTTTTAATGAAATTCTAATGTTTATTCTCATAGGGCAAAACACCAAATAAGAAAGAAAATTTCCCTATTAAAAGAACAACTTAAAAAAATAAGTACCTATGTTTTTTAAATTTATTTTTTAAATAAAATAATTTGTATATAATTTAATAATTTCCTCTTTACAGATTAAGAAATTACAATAACTGGCCCAAAATTATGTAGCTAATAAATGTTTTACTGATCTTAACTTTTACATCCTTTCATTATATCCCAATTTTATAATCACTCCTGGCAGAATGTATTTTAACATCATTCTAGAAAAAATACAACAAATGAGACTCATGATGTTAATTATAGTATGTCCTTAAAGATTTTAATTGTTGAAATGTTGTAGAACACCTATGTCTCTTTTCTGATAAAATTCTTTATGACCTCAATGTTATTGAAGAGGTGAATGTCTAACAACAGATAAAGGTTGCTGCTACACATAGTAAAATCCAGATTTCATATTAATTTCTTAGCTCAATGGATATACTCTTGTGCTAGCTGCCTAGGCTATGGCAGGGAGAAGACAAACATGGTGCGTGTTCATGGAGCTGTCTGTTTAGGGTGGGACATTAAGTCTTGACTGATTAGAGGTGAGTGCTTTAACATATCCAAAGAGGATATAGTTAGAAGAAACCCTGAGTAGTCACTGGGACCGTGAGGTATGTATTTACAGTTAGAGTTCAAGAACATGTTTACATATATCAAAATCATTTTGTAGATCCTGAATATATGCAATTTTGTTTGTCAAAAAAGACTAAAAGTGAGCAAGCTAATAGAAGGAAGCTGAGGTAGTATCTGTGGGTTGGGGTAGGTTGGAATAGGTTTTTCCGGCAGAGGGAGCAGTAAATGCAAAGTCTTGGAGGCCTTTGGTGTGTTTTAGTATGGGAAGATTTCCCATATTATAGGAATGTGATAATCACAATGAGCTGTGCCCTGAAACCAAAGAGTTGAAACAGAAAAGATTATGTGTAAAAATTTGTATTTGAAGTTTCAACAGTATACATAATTTCATTAGTGTTGATGAAAGTGAAGAAGTAGTAAGACATGCTGCTTAAAAAGTTCATGTCCAGCCCCATAGTGTCCAGCTCTAGGAAACTTAATGTTTACGGTGATTTTGTCTTAATAGTTCTATGGGTGGTATATTAGATGGAGCTGTAGGCACTACACTGGAAGAGATGACTGAAAAGCCACTGTACTCCCAGTGTATTATTTTCTCATTTGGAGAATCCATGTGAAAAGCAGGGAAGCTGTGAAGACTCGGATTGAGGAACAGATAGAACAAACATATCGTTGGATCTTAAAATACTTGAAGGTCTATCAAATAGAGATGATGGGAATTTTGTGTTTTCTGACATTAATATCCTCCCAAACAAAAGAACTCTCCCTACAACAGACTCCCTACCATATTAAAGGGAGATAAGTGACCATTCTGTCCATCCTTCCTAAAGATACAGATTGTACTCCATTGATAGGATGCTGTGTGTTTTAGTTACTTTTCTCTCGTTGTTGGGACAGAATGCTCGACACCCAAAGTTAGGGGAAGAAAGGTTTATTAGCTCACAGTCTGCAGAGGTTTCAGTCTATAGTCCGCTGGCCGGTCGGCTGCCGGCCGACCGGCCGCAAAGTAAAGTGAGGAAATGCAAGGAATGTATGCAAATAAGCAATGCAAACAAGCAGCTAGTTAGCTTCTTCCTGTATCTTTTATCTAGGCTACCTGACCCCAGGGCGGCCCGCACTCCCACCCCCAATCTCAGTCTCACATCCTTGATCCCAGCAGAACCATGCCAAACTGATCAATGGATCAATTTAGTAATCACACACTCTAGATCCAGCTATCTCTTACCACATGAGGCTTTGGGGGGACATCTAGACACAAACCATAACGATAAGTGACCATTCTGTCCATCCTTCCTAAAGATACAGATTGTACTCCATTGATAGGATGCTGTGGTTATGATTTACCTGTACTGTACTGTATTTTATTTTATTTGCTGTGGGATAAAAAACAGCAATGGTTTCAAATTGACTTTCTTGTTTTTAATTTTCTGCCAGAACACTGACTGCTGCCTTGTGGATGGTGACTGACTGACTCGTTCTAGTATAGCTCTTGTATGTTGTTATATTTGAATTAGGCCTGGTAGGGAACCCTAAACCAGAGACAAATACAAGGAAGAGGTTAAGTGATACTGTTTTGTGTTAAAATAACCAGGTAGTGGCAGGGAAATCATCATTTAAGAAAATAATTTCTAACAATATGTACATATACTTCATTATCTGTGGTTTATGTGTGTTTTCCAGATTGCTTTGGTTAGCATTTTATTTAATCTTGCTCATGTTTCTGTTGTGGCATATAAAGACTTGCCTTTTTCATGATAACATTCTTGTCATTTAAAATATGTATGTCTTGTGTTCTATATTTACTCATGATATCTTGAATTCAGTGTTACAATATGATCTGTAGTCATTTAATTTTAAATTACAGGTGCTTTTTCACCTTAATCGTTTTTATGTCTTAACATATAGTCTACCCGATGATTTTATAATTTGTTGTAACTAGGATGCAACTATGACATAGAATTCCATCCTTTACAATACATTTATCACAAATAGGATTTCATCAGTTTTCTCACACTGCTTTTCCAATAGTATTTTCTAAATCTTGAGTTTTGTAAGAAAAAAAAATTTCACTTTCCTCCACATAGGACTATTATAAAACTTTTATTAGTTTCAAAGGTATCAGTTGTCTAAACCTTGTTATTTCTGGTCATATTTGAGGAAAATAAATAGAAATTCTGTAAGCAGACATGTAGTTGTAGTGAGAATCATCTGAGATTTGCAGTTGTCAGTATATTCTACCTGATAGCAATTGCATTGGCCACAGGTTACCAATTCTTACTGGAAACAGTTTTCTAATTTTTTTCTGTTGAAAGAAATCTACCAACAACAGCCTTATACTTCTATATTCATTAGCACTATAGAGGATATTTCTGAGCTAAACTTTACAGGAAGATTTTAATAATATGATAAAATAACAGCACATTCAAAATACTTCATTTATCAGTATCCATCCCCATATCATTAAAAGCCAGTTTTAGGGAAGTAACACCATAATCATCTTGAGTGTATCATTTAAAAATTTTGATGTAGCAAATTTCTGGTTACACAATGCTATTATAGTCTTCTCAACATGAAAATACTCAAATTGAAAACATTCATCTCAATCAACTTGAAACTATTCATCTCAATTAAGAAAATATTTTGTATTGGGAAAAAGAAAATAAAGCGTCTCCCCTTCCAGTACTGAACAGAAAATTAAAACAAAACCAAAATGAGTCCTTAAACTACCACAACCATAGTTATTGATAAAAGTTATTTTAAATATTATTCATTAATACAAGAAAATGTCACCTTTTCTTGATACATACACTGTGGTGTATAACTGGTGTTTTCTTTGAGGCTTTATTCTGTGGACATAGTCATGTGCCTCTCAGATTCAATTTCTAGATTCAACCTGCCCCCCAGGAGAGCTGTCAGCAGGTAGCCCGTAAGGGTTTCCCAGTGTAGACAGCTGCTTCTCCCAAGGTCACTTTCTTCTCCAGGCCACCCAACACTGGTAACTGAGGAGAGGTCCGAGCAGCCTAGCCATTTCAGCTCAGCCTGAACCACTCTGAAAGGCAATTTTAGCTTGTGAGCTCCCTCTGGGGTCACCTGGCTTGCATCACACACACAGCTCTGACTGACCCTCTTCCGCTCCCTGCACTGGAACTCAAGGGGATTCTTCTAATAAACATTCTGGCCACTCAAGGCCATCTCCTGGAAAGTCCTTTAGACACTGTTTTTGTTGTTGTCCCTGTTTTACTTCTACAGCTTACTTTTTTTTTTTTTAATACTTGTGTACTGCCTTCAGTCTTTATTGGTGTGAAAATGTCTAGGTTTCCTGAAATTAGTGTGTCTTCTGTGCACTGAGACATGATTAGAATATTCATAAAAACAATTTGGTTTTGAGTTAAAAATATTAAGCTGAATTTTGGAAGTTTTTATTTTCAAATCTCCCAATGAATTAAGCCTGACTTACTATTTTCATTACTTTCTAAATTTTAAAGATACTATAACCTAAAATTTGCAGTTAGAAATAAATTTCAAATCTATAAAGAGATTTTAAAAATATGTTGCAGGATCCCAGAAAGATATATTGAATAGGAATATTGGAGAGAAAAGCAGAAAGTCTATACTTTGAAAGATCTAGCTGGGTAACTCCGAGGCAGCCAGATTACCATCCAGCATGGTGTTGATAGGTGCTCACTTCCTACTCTGGGCAGGGCTGTTGAGATGGTGGGAAAAGACAGGGCGAGAGCAGGTAGAAGGGATGAGGTTGTCTTGATATTTCTCTGAATATATTTCTTTATGTGGTCTTGACTTGTAGAAATTTGTCTGTGTTGCATTAACACAAAAGTAAATAAGAAAAGGAAAAAGAAAGCCTCTGTAAAGCACAATATATCTAATTATATTTCAAATGAATAACATCACCACATTAAAGGGAAAGAAAAAAGATTAAGATCAAATAACTTTTGAATGGTGTACTTCGACCAAATACTGTCAGGCTAAATGTGATCCCATTTAAGAGGTATGTTTTTTCAGTATTATGGGATAGCAGTTTTGACACCAAGTCCTGTGTATTTAGGATTAAGCAGACAAGTAAATATATGTGGATAATGCAAATCAGTTTTTTTATTCAAAGAATTATAAATACGGAAAGGAGGAAGGCAAGAATAAACTCTGCCTTTGGATTGAAATTGAATTTTAAATCGAAGGTATCATTATGGTTTGTGCGTGTGTGTGTGTGTGTGTGTGTGTGTCTGTGTATAGAGAGAGAGAGAGAGAGAGAGAGAGAGAGAGAGATTAACATTTGAAAACTCTTAATGAAATACAGCTAGTAATTCTTTTTTATAACTTCATTACAAGTCTGAAATTACTTCCAAAAATATAAGATTTGAAATGAACACTGAAATCAAAATAAATAATTTTAAAATAGAATATTTGTGCCTGATTTATTTCACTTAAGAGTATGTTTTTAAGGTGCATCCATTTACCTACAAATGTCTCTAGTTTATCCTTTTTTATGGCAGAGTAGTTTCTCTGATATGAGAAACCATAAGTGTAAATAAGGACAAAGGTATAATCGATATTATGTAAAAAAAAGATAGTATTCAAAAGAGAGGAGAACTAGATAGGGAGAAGGGGAAAAAGAAGTAATGGGAAAAAGGAAAGAAAGGAGAAAGGGAAATGATGGAAAAATGTAAATAAACCTGCTGCAAATAGGGAAGGGTCGAGGAACAGAAGGGAGCAGTGGGGAAGAGGGGGGAAAACCAAGACACATCATGTACAGGTACAAAATAATCATGATGAATGTGACCCTTATGTATACAATATACCAGTATGTGTTCTTGGTAAAAAATAAAAAATAATAAAAATTTTCTTTAAAAAATAGCATATTTGTATGTATGAAACTAGTGATATTGGAACATAAAACTTGTGGCCCGATTCTAGAGAACTTCATTCCTGACAGCAGTCTCTGAAATAATCAGCACAATTTGAGTGTCATCATTGCATGTGTTAAAACTTGATGTAGCTCTACATACATTAGACTAAGGTTTGTCAGCGCTCCATCAAGAAATTCTGCTCTTACAATGCAGAATTTAGCCCTCACTTCATTTCACCCCTAGCAAAAAAATAGAACAAAAGAAAAAGAAAGTGAAAGCTGGACATGAACTGCCAAAGTCCAGCTCTTACTTTTTTTTTTTTGAATTTGTGAGGCCCTCCTTCTTTTTCTGACCATCGTTAGTGCCTGCATTGCATCTGAGCAAGGCAGACAAAAAGATGTTGGGAATTAACGTCCACTGACCTGCTCTGTGGCAGCATTTCTCAAGCCAGTAACTGCCTGGAGTTGCATAAATATTCTATCAACCTCTTAATTCTGAGATGCATAAGAGTATTGTATGCTGGCAACCAGATTTCCTGACAGAGACCAAGTTGTACTTATCCATGGTATATATCTTGCTTGATAACAAATACTTGAATCATTTTCCTTTCCTATTTCACTTACTGCTATTTCCCCTTAACAGCTATTCATACTCATGCTTTTGTCTTCCCGTCTCTTCCTAGAAAAGTCCTAATTAAGAGGTTAAGTTTATCCACTTTTCCTTGAACCCGAGACTATTACATATATAGATAATTGCTAAAGTCCAAATGGGTTATAGTTACACTAGCATAAATAAATTAGTATGGTACTGTTTTAAATAAAAGGAAATAGCTGATTTCACATGATTTAGCTTTTACCTAATTTTTGTATCAAGCAAAAATTCAAATAATACAAAAATATGCAAAGGAATCTGTGTCTCCTAACAACCTTAAACAAAAGAGGAAAAAAATCACACAAACAGTTTCTTATATAATCCCCCAGAAACTTTATTTGCATTTGCAAAAATTTATGTTTATGTATTCTTTTTAGCATTATAATAGAAGTATGATGTATGCTATCATGCTTGTTCTTTTCTACTTAGCAATATGTCCTGGGTATTATAGGCAGATATTTCTCTTACTTTTTTTAAAGCGAGAAGAAAAAGGCAGGGCTGGGGATTTAGTTCAGTGGTTAGAGTGTTTACCTAGCAAGCACAAGGCCCTGAGTTCAAACTCCAGTACAAAAAAAAAACGAAGAAGAAGAAGGCCATTAGCCGAAGGTTATGTCTGTGCCTGGTACCCTTACGCAATGAGACTTAACTTGGAGGACTTTTTATAACTGACTTAAACAACAAAGAAATAAAAGCAGCCTTGGCCAAGCATAGCCAACCAGTTGAGTGGTTGTGTAACTAGGAACCTCTTCTAGGACCTACCCAGTTAAGGCAAATGCCTAGCTAGAAGGTAATGTAATATATTGGGAAAGGGAAGAAAATGTCCAAGTTGTTTCTTTACTTTTGTGTTGAACTTCTTGAGCAGCTGGAGTAAAGCTCTCCTCCTCTAGTTTTGAGTGCTGCCCAGTTTGTGAATTATTTGTTCAAATAAACTGTTCAATTCGTATTCTTGAAACTTTTCTTTTAATACTTTTACAATATTTTTAATGAACTATAATTTATTAAAGGAGCTATGTAGTGAAGGGCATTTGGATTGTTTTAAAATTTTTTTGTGTGTGTAACAAATGATGGTGCAAGAAACATTCAGATGTTCCAGAGTCACGGTAAAGAATTTGTTCTATGGGTTCAGTTTTCTAGTGCTCAGATATTGAGCAAATTATTTAATCTTTCTTCTTATAAGAACAAATTATTTTTTCTTTACATATTTGTCTTCATTTATAAAATAGAAAAAGTAGACTCATAATTTTGTGTTCATGGAATCTTCACATAAAGCAATTAGGAACAGTATCCGGCATAAAGTAAATACTTCAAGTCATTAACTATTATCAAAATGTATATTTTAGAACATGTAAAAATATTTGTCGAATATAATTTATGACAAGTGAAATTGGCTATGGATGTTTAAAATTTGATAAATACTGTCAAATATTCATCCAAAGAGAATTGTACAGGTTTTGACTCCTCCAAAACTAATGAGAACATGGTTTATTTTTCATGAATTCATGTTGTCTTCTCTTAATTTTGTTTACAGTTTGTAGTTAATGTAGAAAACACCTAGGCAGTGCTATTTTATTAACTTTTCTAAAGAAGGACAGTAAACCCAGGGACTCATTTACAGTAAATACTTCTCTTTTGTTAACTTTTTTTCTTTCTTTTATTAACTTTTATCTTTCCAGTTTTTTCACCATTCTCATTTCCAAAAAGAGCTCTCTCTCACGATTTGTCTGAAAATCTTTCATTGTAAGACTATATATAGTCTTTATAATTCCTCTTTCCTTGTTCTTTCTTAAAGTCTTCACAGTCAGATTTTCAGTGTCCCCAAGTTACCCCTTGTGTAACAAAACTGTTCTTATAGAAGTTACTAATGCTTTCCACCTTGGTAAGCCCAGTGATAAAATGTAGATGCCCATTTTACTTGATTTTTCATCAGCAATTGACATACAGTAAATCTTTTCTCCATAAAACACCTTCTACACTTTGCTTCCAAGATACCAGATTTTTGGTTTTCTTCCTGTGTCACTGACTGATCATTCCCAGTCGTCTTCGTTGGTTTCTTCTCACTCATCTTCTCTCTGTCATCTTTGAAATTTCCTAGAACTTTTCCCTCAGGCTATACTTTATCAACATTTAATTTTATTGGTGATTTTACTCAGTCTCAAGGTTTTAAATGCCTGCCCCTCCCCAGTTATTCATGCCAGTTACACTCAAATTTATAAATCTAGCCTAGACCTTCCTCTGAATTTCAGACTCAATATCTACCTGCCTACTCACTGTCTCCAGTTAAATATAGATATAAATATAGATACAGATAGAGATACACACACACATACGTATACACACATACACAAACATTTTATATGTAATGATTTTAAATCAGGTGTATGATCATTTTTCCAGAAGGTAGTCCACCAAAAGTTATCTCAACAAGCTGCAATTCTATTCTTCTAAACGCTTAAATCAAAAATTTTTGTTTCATCTTGGATTCTTATTCATTTCTCACATTTTAACCCAATTAATAAGGAAACGCTCTTGATTCTTAAAAATGTAACCCAACCAAAGTCTTGGCTTCCATAATTACAATTTCCAGCTTGGACAAGGCCATCACTGTCTCTTAAATTGGTTTACTTCAGTAAACCACCTAATAGGACTCTCTACTTCTGCCTTTGTTTTCAGTCTTTTCTCAACATAGTAGCCACAGAATTTTATATGAATTTTTTGGTGCTGCTTTCTTTTTATATAAACATTTGCCTTTTGAAATCACTTCAAGTAAAAACCAGTGCCAAAGTAAAAGATAGACATAGGAAGTAGGGAGGTAGATCTTTCTCACAGGGGAAAGAGACCAAGAGATGGAGGGAGAGGGAAAGGAGGGAAGGAAAAAGGGGTGAAGAAAGGAATTAAGATGTATTATGTACAGTTATCAATGCCACACAATGTGAAAATTATGTACTGTAAACATGTCAAAAGAAAGGAAAGAGGAAAGAAAGGATCAAAAGATGGAGGGAGGAGGGTGGGAAGGAAAAAAGGATGATGTATTATGTATATACTCTATGTACTACAAACATGTACTAATCAAGAAAATGATCTGGGGAAAAAAACCTTTCTTAGGCATCTAGACCTTCCATGACCTGTCCTTCCCTTTGCCTCTCATCTTCACCACCGACTACTATCCTCCTAGCTCATTCTTCTCTAGTAACAGTGGTTCCTTGCATATTAGACACTTTTCCATATCAAAGCCATTGTACTTGTACCTGCATGTATTTGGACGTCTCTTCCACAAATGCTTCTGGGGGATATATTCCCTCAACTCTTCAGACTGCTCTTAAGTGGCAGCTTTGTGGTGATGCATTCTTTCACCATTCTGGGTTTTTCATTTTGTTTTGTGGTTTTTTTTTTTTTTAATTAAGAGAAGACATTTTATTTAGAGGACAATTTACTTAGAAGTGGTGGAAAAGGGGGAAAAGGAGATGATAGCTACTCGACGAGTAGGGAGCATTCGAGTGAAATACTCCTTGTTTTGTGTTTTTGAGTCAGAGTCTCACTCTGTAATTCAGATTGGTCTTGAACTCACTATGTAGCTCAGGCTGGCCTTGAACTCGCAGCAGTCCTCCTGCCTCACCCTCCCAAGTGCTGGGATTAAAGGGATGCACCACCACTCCTGGGTTCACCAGTCTAGTTAATTTAAGTAGTATTTCATATTTTCATGCACTCTTTTGTTTCTTTCTGCCTTTTTATGACACTTAGAACATTTGGTTTGTTAACCATTCATTTTTTGCTTGTGTATTTGCTTATTTTCTTCCCCTAAAGGGATGTAAAGTCCAGTGGGTCACACATTTTTATCCGTGTTTTTCACTGTTGTATTTTCAGAATTTAGAACAGGATCTAGCACATCACACGTCCTCAAGAAATATCTCTAGAATGATTGAATGATTTTGCCCAGTAGACATTTTAATTCTTTTAGAATGATCATAAATTTTCTGATATTTTAAGATAGGTTCTGTAGCTACTGATCTGAATTTAATTTTTCTTCTGCAAAAGCTTAAAAAGAATAGCTCCTATTTCATTTTATCACTAACTTGTATAATAATGCACTATATAGTTGTTGTATATAGTAAATATCTGATTATATGTTTATGTTTATAATAATTAGTGGCAGTTGCACTGGTTAATCGTAATTGTTGACTTGATTAAACTGGGAGTCTACTGGAGAGATGAGACTTGATTAAACTGAGAGTCTCCTTTGTAGTGAGTGAAGAGACCTCATGGATGGGTCAACCCACTGGTGAGTTCCTGGCTGAATAAGCTGTTAGACGAATGGCATAGTGGGAGGAAAATGTTGATGGGAGAGCTCCTTGGGCCTCTGTCTGGCCTCCTTTGTCTGCTGCTCTTCTCTTCCACTCTGTTTCCTGGATGCCACCAACTGAGCAGCTCTTGGCCACCAAGATGTCAGCTGGGATTTTTCTGACTTGGAGCCAGCCAATTGTGGTCTGAAACCTCTGAGACCATGAGCAAGAATGAGTCTTTTATCCTTTAATTTGTGTGCATCTGGTATTTTTATACCAGCAACTGACAAGCTGACCAATATAAAGGCAAATATTATTAAATACAGACTGTTAAATTAAAATTCAACTCTTCTTTGGGACTTTTGTTCATAATTTTTAAATAAACTTTTTACATTGGAGAATTGAGATACATTTTATGAACAACTGTATTTTGTTGATTAAAACATTGTATTGGTCAGCTTTCCCATTGCTGGGGCAAAATGTCAGACATGTATAATTTAAAGGAGAAATGGATTGTTTTGCTTTGGCTTCAGAGGTTTCAGGCCATGATTGGCTGGTTGCAAGGCAGAAACATCCTGTTGGGAGGACATGGCGGAGCAAAGCTGCTCACCTCATGGCGGATGGGAAGCACACGAGAAACGGTGCAGAGAAGAAGCCAGTGAGCAGATAGAGTCCCCAAGTTCACACCCGTATGACCGTCCAGACACACCAAGAAACATGCTTTACTAAATCTTTTGTGTGTCTCTTAATCCTGTCAGGTTTTCTGTTTTTATGACAATGTACTGTAATAGTTGTGTGTGTGCACTGGAGAGGGAATGACTCAACATATCTGAAACAATGTGTTGGAGGCCATTGAGTCTAGTTGGTGATAGATAAAATATGAAGTGAAAATTAAATATAAATTTTGTTGACTGCTTTTTCTCTTAATTTCTGTTGGATATGTTATGTGTTCTGTACATTATTTTATCTTCCTGTGTATATGGAAACTTTAAATTATATTTAAGTATTTTTTTCTTGTTTCCTTTAAATTTTAATACATATGTTTTTGCATACATTTACACTTATCAGTATACCCATTGTCCTTTAAAATACAAGACATTTTAATCACCTGTAATATTCATTGATCAATCTTTTCATCTTGTTCCCTTTACTTAGAGTTTAAGTCAGATTCTTTAAAAACAAAATTTTTATTCTCATGCTAATTAAATTAAAAAAAATTTCTTAACTATTTATGTACTCGCTTATTTTTATTTTTTATTTTGTGCCTTTCCTTACGATCCGCTTATGGCTTTGGTTGTCTTGGACATTGCATATTACAAAATGGCTTTTACTTTCATTTTTGATATTGGTTTGACACTTATTGTATCATTATAAAAACATTACTCCAGTATTTTAAATACATTATTTTGTTGTCCTTTGAGGATTTTTTTTTTATTTTTTTTGAGGACTTTTTAAAAAAAAAATTGTTAGTACATGTTTGCAGTGCATAATGATTACATTCATCCTAGAGTTGTTACACATACATAACACATCTTAATCCTTTATCTCTTTCCTCTCCCCTCCCTGCTCTCTCCCTCCATCTCTTAGTCCCCTTTCCTTTTGCAAAAAGATATTCTCTCCCTATTTCCAGAAAGAATGTCTTGTGGTCAGCAGAAAAAATGGTTTCCTGTTTGAATTTTGTCAATTAAATTATGTACTGTTTTCTGAATTTTCTGTAAATTGATAGGTAGATATATAGATTTCATCTGACTGAAGGTTGATTTATTTTTGGAATAATACTTTATTGGTAGCATAATAATGTGATTTTTAAAACATTAGAAGCTATTGGTAATTACTCCTTTTCTATTATATCACTGCTATTAGTACTATTTGGTATAGTTCAAGGACATGAAATAGTGACTATTATGTTTTCTTATAGGACAAAGGCAAAATAGGGCCAGTTTGCCTTTGACTGTTCTCCATCTTTTTTCTATTAGACTGTTAAGTGCCTGATGACTTTTTCTTCATGGAACTTCATGTTTTGACCCTAAGTTATCATGTTCTTTTGTTATACCTTAACTATTTAGTGTGACATGACAACCACATTTACAACCACATTTTGGTTTCACTTTCTTTTTTTTTTTTAATTTTATTTTAATGGTACATTTTCGATATACATATTGATAACATTCATCATTGGGGATTTGTACCTGTACATGATATACCTTGTTGCTTCTTTTTTTCCCATTCCCCTCCCCTCACTCCCTCCTCCCTCTCTATTTACAAAAGCTTTGTTTCCATTTTTTCTTTCCATTTCTTGGTCTCACTTTCAACTGGTAAATATTAAGAATTTTAAGATCTATTTTTAAAGTCTATACAGTATTTGAACATGATATTTTCTGACAAAAATTTTTAAAATCTATTTTAAAGTCTGTATTTGAATATGATATTTTCTGAGGGAGATCAAAACAGTCTAAATTAATCAGTTGATCCTTTGACGTATGTAGAACAATAAATATTGCTGAATTTCTAAAGATTTTTGAGAAATTTTGAGCTATTGGAAATTATCCTGTTAAATTCAATCTAACTTGAAGTCCTAAGAGTAAATTCCATTTTAGACCAATGACAAAACCCTAGAAAATCTGCATAAATATAATTATTACTTTAAAAATTTTAATTATTAGGGTGTTATTCAAATGAAAAACATATACATTTGTAGATGACTGAAACCAAGTAGCCTTATATTGCAAGAAAATATTAAAAGATTCTTAAAGTTTATTTGTTGCCTCTCTTAGTTACTTTTCTTGTTGCTGAGACAAAATACCTGACACCCAAATTTAACAGAGGAAAAATTTATTTAGCTCACAATTTGTAGAGGTTTCAGTCTATAATCGGCTGGATCCAAAACAAGGTGGTATGGCAGACAAGCATCACAGAGGAGAAATAGTTCATGACGGCAGGCAGAAGGCAGCAAGGCAAGCAAACAAAGCAACCTTAGCAGCTTCTTTCTGCCATTTATATCTTATCTAGGCTACCAGGATTAGGCGATACTAAACCAATCAGTGGACTGATTTGGTAGACACACGGCCTTAATCCCAGCATCACACACTCCAGATTCACAGGCTTTGGGGGAACATCTAGACACCAACCATAACATTGTCCTATCTAAAAGAACCTACTAATAGTATTTCTCCACAGATACAAGAAAGCTGCTTTTCACCCTGAGTTCAAAGTAAGGAAAAGACCAATATCCTAGATCAAGGAGTTCAGCAGGAGGGTTCGCTCTTATTCAGAATTTTTGTTGTGTTCAAGTCTTCAATTGATTGGATGAGTTCCACCTACATTAGACAAGGAAACCTCTCTGATTTGCTGATTCAGATATTAATCTCATTCACAATCACACTCAGATACACTCAGAATAATTTTCAAGCCAGATGTGGTAGTTTATGTTTATAATCCCAGCGTTCTAAGAGACTAAGGCAGGAGAATAAGAAGCTCAAACCCAACCTGGGCAACTAGCAAGACCCTATCTGCAAATTAATAATAAAAGACAGGGCTGAGGGTATAGTTCAATGTGAAGGCCCTGAGTTAAATTCCCAGAACAGAATAGTAATCATAATCATGATCATAAACCAATTATCTGAGTATCTCATGGCCCAGTTAGTTGACACATAAAATTAATTATCACAGAGCATAAAAAAAGATTGAAATACAAAAATATTTCTTTAAACAAGGTTTACAAATGAGAGATTAGCTCTTCCCTTAATTAATATGTTTTCGACGTGATAAATACTTATCTTGCTAAAAGAGCTATGAGGATGAAATGCAAGAAAATAGTATTAAAATCTGTATTTTACATATGTTTTTGAAGGTTCTAAGAGGTTATACTCTTTTAAAAACGAGATGTACTGTTTTATCTTTTTTGAATAAATGAGATTTTATTATGAAATATGAAAATAGTTATAAGCAATTCTCTTTGATGTTCAAATACATAAATTTTATATTTATTAGTTTCAGATTGTCTGTATAGTGATTTTAGCTTATTCTACTACAGACTTTTCTGAATCTTAATTTCTTAAATTAAAAGAACATAGTTTATTTTGAGGACTCTATTCAATAAGAAGCAATCGATTTAGTTCTGTACATGATAGTTTTAATGATATTATTCCTAAAGGGAAATAAGCTTTCATTTCTTACAATAAAAACGCATTTACTTTACTACTGAGGGCCATCAATCCAAGCCATGCTTATAATCTATTTTTGGAACTTTAATGTAAATATATACATTGAAGTATGTGCATGTTAAAGCTTAAGAACTCAACAGACAATCACAACCCTGTTCAAGAAATAAAATTTAAGTGTCTTTATGCCTTTCCACTGGTCATTACTGCTCAGTTGTAGTCACTATTCTGACTTCTACCTCACTTAGCTTTGTTTGTGAAACTTACATAAATTGGAATCATATTCTTCACAGTTTTTTGGGTGCATCTTCTTTTGCTTTCTATTATATTTGAGGTATATCCATGTTTTTGACTGTCACAGTAATTAATTCCCTCTCTTTGCAGCAAACTATTATATAAAAAGGCCAGAATTTACTCATACTATAGTTGGTAAATATTTGGGATAGATGTTTTGTTTACAATTATTCCAACAAATAATACTTCCAAGAACAATTCAGTTCATGACTTTGGTATATAGTAGACAGCAAAGAACAGTTTTCTGGTTGCACAAATTTATACACCAATTAGAATGCATAATAGTTTAACATCCTTGACGGAACATTTTTTTGTCAATGTTATAAATATGTTTTCTTTGAAATTGTAATTGAAGGTCATATACAGTTTTGCATTTTGGAAAGGCCTGCTGAAGATTTGCACACTTTTATGTGCCTATTATTCATGGTACGTCATCTTTTGCTAAAGTATCTACTCAAGCCTTTTGAATATTTTAAAAAATTACATCACCCAACTCCCCACAAAGAATGTCAACATTATGTACTACAAACCTGTACTAATAAATAAATAAAAATTTTAAAAATTGCATTGCCTTTTTCTTTAATGATACTTAAGAATACACAAATAATTCACGATTCCTTTGTTAGATATAACTAAAACAAATTTCTCCATCTACTCTGTGGTCTGCCTTATATGTTTTTAATGGTTATAAAGAACAGAAGTCTTTAATTTTAATGAAATCCATTTTATGGGTTGTTTATTTTATGATTATTTCTTTTTCTGGATTAAGAAATCTTTACATTTCACAGCATAAAGATACTCAACTATGAAACCCTCCAGAAGCTTTGTATATTTTTTAACCTTTCACATTTAGTTCTATAATCCATCTGGAATTGATTTATACATATGCTGTGAGATGAAGGTAAAGGTTAATTGTCTTCAGCATAAATACAAAAATTGCTATGTCTTCAAGAAGCTATTTAATTTTTTTTTATTTGCTACTTTAGCCAGCTTTCATATTTATTTTCAATGGGAGAAGAGCCTGATAGCAGCCATGGCAAATAGACTTGAGTGAAATTTCCATGATAAATTACTTAAGTATCTCTGTTTAGCTAGGTACTATATTGATCAGCATGAATTTATTATTAGAACAACAGCCAAATGATTTGTCTCTGTAGTTATGCATAGTTTTATATATTTCTGTGTCATTACTTTTCTCAGTCTCTTAAAGATAGTTCTTTATAATATTGATATTTTATTCACAAAGTATTTTTAAATGCATATTCCTCACATATATCTATATATAATATATACATATGTGTAGGCTTCAAATGAAAGACATACTAAAATGTTAATATTATGTTAATAATATTATAATATGTGAATCAAAATTGAAGCTGGACATGGTAGCATATGATTATACTCCTTGTACTCACAAGGGTGGAGCAAGAGAAGGATCAAAAATTCATGGCCTGCCTGCCGGGCCTACATAGCAACATAGTGCAACTTCGTCAAAACAAAACAAGTGTAAGGAGAACTAATGCATTCTTCCATACTTTATAAAACATTGTTTATCAGTATTTCCTTAAAAGTGTCAATCTTTTTGTAAAGATTAAATAAATTCTGGATTTTAGCTGTAAGAAATAAATTATATGTCAGTAGACAATGAATTTTTTTTAGAGGGTGTTGGGGATCGATGTCAAGGCCTTGTGCCTGTGAGGCAAACACTGTACCACTGAGCTAAATCCCCAACCCTAGACAAAGAGTATTTTATAAAATTAAATTTCATGTTGATGATTAATTGTCAAAATATAGTTACATAGCTCTTAGGATTATATTAACAGAAGTCCTATAACTGTGGCAATAATTTTAAACTTTCTATAGTTGATTTGTAGAAAAGCCTGCTTATAGACAAATGTATGTATTTTTTTATATTCTCACAGACTGTTTTCTAGAATACATATGTTTTAGAGCAAAGAAATAATATTTATTTATTTACTTCATGTGAAGTACGTTTTGTAGCATCTCAATAAATATTTTCTATTGGATACTAATTAGTTCTCTGTAATATTCCCAGTTTAGGTTAGCAAAAGATTCCTGGGTTTTGAACATGAGTTTTGAATTATGACACATTCTAAGCAATTCATAATGGAAAAAATTAAGTTACTTACCATGTATTTATATGACCTGCATAGCCATGAAAATGTGCTACTCAAATATTCTGTCACCTGGAGCGTAATTGACTGATGGCCTGCACTGCTTCACTCATACTCCATCCCAAATGGTCTTGCTGAAGCCACACTTCCTATGAGCTGCTCTCATTCAGGTTGGAGCACAGCAAGGGCATTAATGCATTTGCAAAAAAAAAAAAAAAAAAAAAAAACAGCTTTCAGAAAAGGGTAAAATCATTACTTTTCATACATAGGCATGAAAATAAGCATGTGTTAATGATTTTATTTAATTTAGAAATGACAAAATCAGGTAGATGTTATGACCCATTCAAAAATGACTTTGAGGAAATATACGTTTATAAATTATGTTGAAATGAATGTGCAGGTTTTCTTCCTATAGAACATAATTTATTTATTTTTTCCTATAGACAAGAATTATTTATGTGTCCATAGAGAAGAATGAGTCTGCATTACTCTCAATTATTTACAATGCAAACATTATAAAAAATATTTCTCATGAGTCAGACTGGATAAACTAAAGGTGGCTTGGTAACAGTAGAGGGTGCATAGTTTCTTACTGAAGAACAAAAACTTCCCTGTAGTCTCTTTTTGTTGTTTAAAAAATAATTGCAAAAAGATGATAAAACCAGGCCATTCTTAATAGTTTTGGCCTGTTCATTTACATAGGTACGATGATGATAGTCTAAAGTCTCACTTACATAATGTATCTAAAATGATGAAAATCACAAAAGCAGAAATGAAATGGCGTTTCTCAGGGTCTCAGGATTTGGTACTCAGTGGAATAAAGATTCAGTTATGCAAGGTGAATAAGTCCTACAGATCAGTTTAACATCTTAGTACCTATAGTAAAGAATACGGTTTTATTCTGTTGAAGAATATGTTGAGAGTAGATTGTGTGTATTGTGTGTATGTGTTTGTGTATATGGGTGTTTAAATGTAATTAGTAGTGGCAAGGAGGGATGAACATGAAATCAAATGTGATGAAAGGTGATAATATTGTAGGGATGTAGGTTGCTTAATGATTGAAAAATAGTTTACAAAATAACTGTTTACTCTTCTTATTTAATCCTTTCTAATATTATACTAACCATGGTATAATAAATAAAGTTTGACTCTTTGCAGACCATCCTTTAGTCAGATATATATTCAAAATATAGACTCTTAAAGGTTATAATTAATTGCTAAAATTTCTCTGCTGTTAAATTTTCTTTCATCTGTAAGTTTTTAAAAATATTACATGTTCTTGGTAAAAATAAAAATTAAAAAAAAATTACTTTTTCTCATCAGACAAATGCACAGAAGATTGTTAAATCAATAGCAGTTTTTACTATTCTTAAAGATTTTAAATTGTTGGCTCCTCAAGGCAATGCCTAATTATTTTGTAAATGTGAAGACAAAATGAAAAGTTAGCATCTTTAATGGTTATATAAATTTGATGATGGTGGAGGAATCTTTCTTATATTTCTGCACGATTTAAATGGTAATTATGTAATCATGCCTTTATCAAAATTTGGCCTTTTCAGAACTTTAAGAAGATAGACCTATAAACTCTTTCACTTTAATGTACAACAGAATATGTTATCCGCAGAATCATTTCTATTTTCCCATAAAATAATTAGCTGTTTAACAACTTTAGAATGTTCAAAGTTAATTTTTTTAAATCCTGGGCTCATTTCTATGAGAGAATAAAATGAACAGATGTGTGATTAAAATGATTTGAAAAGTAATAATGGTAAAAATAATTGTCTCTAATGTGCGACATCAAAAGAAATACAATTTAAAAAAAAACAGCTCAATCTGGGACATCAGGGGGCAAATCTCCATTTTTCCTTTTTTTCTGAACACTCCAAAGATGTGATTTGCTTTGCGCTGCTTTGTTAGCAAAACCTCTATTTAAAAAGTCAGGGAAAAAAGCATTAATTTTCGAAACAAATTTGAGCCTGGACCTGGAGAGTTTGTGGGCATGAATAGCTAATCCAAGGATCAGAATTAAGACTCAGCTCAGAAAAACTGTTTCGCAGCCATAATTTCTGTCTCCCTCCCTTCTTGCCTTCTTTTTTTCATTCTTTCCATCCATCTCTCTACCCATCTTTTCACGTTTCTCTCCCACCTGAGGTGACACAAAAATTCTGTGTTTCATATGCAAGGAATTTGGGGCTTGTTACATAAGCACAAACACTAATTTTAAAGTGCAAATTTTGCTTACAGAAGTGTTGTTGAAAACATTTTGCGACATATTGGAGTGTGAGAAAATTAAAATGATATCTTTGTAGTCGCGACCAAAGACTTATTACTTCACTTGGTATTTTTGTTTATTTAATTTCATTATATGGAATTGTTAATCATAAATGCCTTAATACAGTTAAGAGGAAGAGTGTGCCAAATGCTGAAAGGAGTCAAGTTCAGATAGTTCCAGTGGGCTACTTGCAGGCATAATTAGATTTAACCCTCAACAGCTTTTTTAAAAAAAATGCATCAAGTTGCATCAGTAAAGTGTGCTTTTTGAAACTAGAATTTCTTCAGACATCATCCATTCATTCAGCTCTTTTATGTAAATTTATAGCTAAAGCAAATATTCTAATAACGTGATTACAGCATCTGACTTTCCAGTAGAATTATTTCCCACTTCTATTTAATTTTAAATTTTGTTTTCCAATACTGAATCTAATTAGAGAAAGGGAAGAGTGAATCTGTTAAGAAGTAGCTGAATCTGGAAGCCTGAGAAACTGGAGGTGTTGCTTGTGTACTTTATGGGCCATGCGCTGCTGCCATGCGCTGCTGCCATGCGCTGCTGTGTATGCTTGAAGCAATTGAAATGCAAATTTGGGAAGATTTTAGCATCTAAAGGCTTGGCTGGGTTAAGTGCCAGACTAGGATTTTTTTTTTTTTCTAAAATTCAAAGTATCCAATCAGTACTTTACCCTGGGAAGCCATTTGGTTCACTTCACAGTATTATAAGGAAAATTAGTACTAATTTTTCTCTGATTCAAAGTCCAAGAATTCAGTTTCAGTTTACCAGCCATGCAACAGAATGGAGTTGCATTGAGCCTGGAGGTGATACAGGTGTGTCCTGCTAACCTGGATGAGTAGCCAAAAAGGACTGGATTCAATAGGACTAAGGTCCAAGGTCAGGTCAAGGCTTCCCTTTTAGGGTGACCTTCCTTTGAGAAAACTCTCAATGGGGCAATTTCCTCACCAAACTTGTAGCAATAAGAGGCCCTTCTTCATTGTTGTAGATTATAGAAATGAAAGAACACTACAGAGTTGTGTACATGAGCATGATCTTGCTGCTTACAGGACTCAGATTGCCAAAATTATTACCCTGCTAAGCAGAAAGCTCTCTTTGCCTGTGACTTAGTCTTGCACATGTGTTGCTATAATATCCCCTCTCCCTCACTGCCCTTAACTTGCTTCCTTAATCCAGTTCTTAACTCCTGGCCCTGCCTTTTGTTCTGCCAGGTCTCCATCAGAATGTAGCTACTATTGATCTGATTAAAGCAAGAAGATCACCAAAGATAGACTTTAATTTAAAAAAATTCAAAGAAATCTGACTTACCAAATATGCTAAAGAGCCTTAAAGATGTGAACAGTGCAAAACTTTATTCAATAGAGTGGACAAAACAAGATATAAAGAATATATTAACTGACTGTGCTGCCCTCAGAATGCTCTGAAAATGAAATGTGCTTATTGATATCAAAGTCATAGCCAAGGAGAAGTTGGAAAAATAATTTCAAAGTCTGATTTGGAGGCCATGTCAGAGACAGTGCTGTTTGGGACACATTCTAGTAAAGTCTGCAGGAAAAATGAAGAGTTTAACTGAAATGTTTCAACTTCCTAATATATGATGAGCTTAGAAATACTATCATGGGTCAGCGTTAGTTTATGAGAGATGATTTTTGGCTAGTAGAAATCAACACTACTTAGTAAATACCCAATGCGGTGGTCTCCTTTTTAACCTAACTGAAGAACTGAGCAACAGTGAAAGTGCTGTATATTTTGTTTTTATGAAACGGTCAGTTCTAGAGCTATACGCTGATGTATTTTGACATATAGCAAGGGTGTTCGAGTGACCAGTGTTGAAAACAGTTGTAAGATTTCATACCATGGAAAGGACATTTGTGAACCTTACTGTAAATTTTTATTCTTAGCAATAATTTCTTTCTACTAACCATTTATTTATTTTTATTTTTATTTTTAACCAAGAACATGTATTGGTACATTGTACATATAATGATCATATTCATCATATTTGTTTTGCACCTGTACATGGTACATCTTGGTTCTCCCCCTCTTCCCCACCTCTCCCCTCTGTTCCCTCCATCCCTATTTACAGCAGGTTTATTCACATTCCTCCATGAGCCACTGTGGAAATAGATGTGGAGATTCCTCAAAAAACTACAACTAGAGGTTCCATTTGATCCAGCTATTCCCCTACTGGGGCTCTTCCCAGAAGAATTAAAATCATCATATCACAGAGATATATGTACAACCATGTTCATGGCAACACAATTTGTAATAGCTAAGTCTTGGAAGCAGCCTAAATGCCCAACAACCAATGAATGGCTAAAGAAAATGTGGCTTTTCTACACAATGGAGTACTACACTGCCACAAAAAAGGATAAACTAGAGTCATTTGTAGGTAAATGGATGTTCCTTGAGAACATACTCTTCAGTGAAATAAATCAGACACTCATGAGTACATATCGAATTATTTCTCTGATATGAGAAACCATAACTGTAAATAAGGACAAAGAGGTGCAATAGATCTTATATAAAATGAAGATAATACACAAAGGAGAGGAGTACTAGAAAGAGGGAAGGGAGAAAAGTAGGAAGGGAAAAAACGGAAAGAAAGGGGAAAGGGAAATCATGTGCTAACCATTTATATACATGTATTTGAATGTAAAACAGTTTATTTAAAAATTAGTAATGAATGACAGCATTGAGGATACTGTTATTTTCATTCATTTCTGATGATCATTCACTACTTAAAATTGGGACAGCTGGTATAACATAAGTTGATGGAATAAAATATTTACTACGAGGTTGGAATTTTCTTGTACTGAACAAAACTTGTATTCTCTGTGACATTTTCCTGGAGCTGAGATTTCAGTGGGAAGTTGATGATGTTTATGACTGAAATTTCATAGTGTTTTCCATTAAAGAGAAGCCGAGGGTGAGGAAAACCTCACTGTCTTCCATTTCTGAGGAAGGCAATCTAATTTTCAAGTAGTGGTGATTCATATGACCAAATTAATCCTTTTTAAAGTAAAAACTGGACCATACCATTTTCTTCTCTTTCAGCCTAAAAAATGTCACTGTATAGATGATTTGTTGCTAAATTAATCATATTTCTAGAAGATTAGCATAGTGGAGTTAAACAATTTTTAATATTGGTCAGAATTCTAACTCATAATGAAGCAGTCTGCCACAGGTAAATGAACTTCCTGTAAGCTGTTTATCATAGGTCATAATGCTGTCCTCATGAATTATGTTACACAATATAAATCTTAGGTGTTGGTAGAAAATGGAGAACTGCTTTTCTCAGCTAGGACTGCTAAGGACTTGCTCCAAGTAATCATTTCAAATTATAAAATTTCATGATTTTCTATTTCTGATAAACTCAGTTATAGTTAAAGCCAGAATTTCCTACCGTGAGCAAATATGTGGATTCGTTCCTTAAATCTAGTATTAAAAAATTATGCTTGCTGATATTTAGGATTAAGAGATGGCAAAAGTAGTTAAACATTTTTTTTTTAATTTTTTTGCTATACTGAGGATTGAACCAGGAACTTTCGACTAAGCTTCACCTCAGCCTTCCCCCTTTTTTTTGTCTTTTATTTTGAGACAGGGCCCCAGTAAGTTGCTTTAGATCCTGCTACAGCAGCCTCTCAGAATGCTGGAATTACAGGTATTTATTACCATGTCTTGCTTAGACATTCACTTCTATGTTACTGAAAATACACATATTTTTTCCTCCTAAATATTAACAAAAAGTATTAAGATAATTTACATAGTTTGGTTTTCATCTTAAATTTGAATTGTGACTTATTTTATCTATAACATTAATTATTTTATATGGTTTATAAATTCTGCTTTTAAAGAAATTTAGAAAATTTACCAGACACATATTTTGACCTTCGAAGTAATTTGTATTTGTATTAGTACTGAATTTTGGCCAGTGTGCAGATATAAGACAGAGAGAAAGACAGACAGAGTGAGCCATGAAGTGTTTTGCTTTTACTTATGTCACTGACTCTGACTTTGAGCAAATGGGGAGAGTTATCTACTCTCTTTACAGAACTACTGTGAAAATGCAAAAGTTAGTATACTTTCAGACTGCATGAAATATATAAAGTACTATAATATCAAAACATTAAGAAAAGTATCATTAAGTATAGTATATATTGTGTACTTTGTAAAAACCTGAAGTAAATGTTACCTATCTTCATTAAATTGCAAAAATGAATAACCTTCTATCTCTAACAACAAAATTGCATGTGAATTTCTTAAACCCAAATTATTATTCTGAATTATGTAATTGTTAACTATATTTTAATTTGTCCTTTTCTCTATACATTGATTTTAGTCATGTCATAGAAAGCCATTCATTTATTCTACAAATATTGTGGACAACGTATTAGTAAAGAAAAATGCAAAAAGACAAAGAAATTACAAAAATATTGTCTTATCAAGGAAGAACACACATATATTGATTTGTATGTACATACGCATATGCATATATATGTAAAGAAAGTGAAATATAAAGGAAAACACATATAAACACATGAAAGATCCAGTATTGAAATATAAAGGAAAAGAATATTCTAATGATTGTCAAGCTTATGAGGATCCTAAAGGGTGATATTTTCTAAATTTAAAAATATTAGAAAAACTACAGATATCTAAACCAGATAATAAGCTTGATAGGTGAGCTTCTAATTTAATGTCCTAGTTAGACTACTCAGTAAATTTAAAATTGTTATAATTGTTGAATTATTAAGATTTATATGTGTCACATTGCAATTGATTTCATGTATAATCAAGTATAATGATGCCTTTTTCTCTCATTCTTTGCATTGTTTGGACTAAATTTTTTTAGTTATTTAATTCTCTTTACATTCTATTGGTTTATTAGTAAGTGAAATTTTTTTAGTGGTTATCCTACAAGGTAAACTTTGCACCTTAATTTATTTTTACAGTCTAATATGAATTAATACTTTTTCACCCTCCTTCCAGAAAGGGCATATATCTTTAGACTATCAGTGTTCAACATGGTGCTGCCAGACATAAATGTGCCATTTAAAAATAAATTGAATTTAAATAAAATTTTAAAAATTTATTTTCTCAGGCCACTAGCCATATAACTCATGCTTTACAAGGACACATGACTGGCACTGGCCTATTGGACAGGGCACAGTGGAGCGTGTGTGTGTGATGCTGACAATTCTGTGAGGCAATGCTGCTTCAGAACCCTTTAATCTTTCTCATTACTTTTACCAAGTTTGTATTATTGCTTTGCATATTCGTTTTACATATACTTTTTACTATACTTAATATTATTTTTGTACAATCTTCAGTCATGTTTATCTGTAATTACAACTTTTCTACTATCATTTTTCTTCCTATGTTACCATATTTTATCTAGAATAATTTTATCTAGAAGGATGAACTCCTTTTGTTACTTTAGTTCAGGAAAGAAAGTGTGGTGAACTCCGTCATTTGTGGTCTCAAAATTCCATTACCTCATCTTCAATTGTAAGCAAAATAAATCAATGTTAATTGTTAAAACTTCAAATTCACACGTAAGAAGATGGACAGAGAAATTGGCTAGCAGATCAGAGACCTAAATCTCAGTTCTCGTAGTGACCCTCTGTGACTCCCTTATGACATTGTACTCTGAGTTTTTAATGTCAGTAATGGCATTAAGCCTGTTTTTCACCTCTCTCTTTATTCCACCAGCTCTCTTTTTCCTAATGCATTCACACAAATCCTAACTCTAGACTTAGAAAGCTACCACTTCCAAGTTCTGTTGACAAAAATCTGTGACATAAGCTAGGCAAAGTGGCGCATGCCTGTCATCCCAGTACTCGGGAGGTTGAGGCAGGAGAATAGCCTCAAGTTCAAGGCCAGCCTGGGCTGCACAGTGAGTTCAAGGCTAACTTGCTGCATATATAAATGTAATGTGTATTCTGTTTGACATTCTTGAATTGAATACATTTATTTTTATTTCGCTTTTACTAGATTGTGAAATATTTTGCCTCTGGAACTTTTTCCTCACTCATTGAATATTTGTTTATTCAATGAGGTAAAATAACATTTGTTTTCAAACAAAATTTGTTTGCAAACATGCTCACAGATTAGAAAATGAAAATTCTAATAAGTTCTTCAGGATATTATAAATATGCCATTTAGAACTTGTGTGTTTTCATACTGACAGGTTTGAAAAAAGTAATCAAGTTGCTCCACAGCTATAATTGCAGACACATATATCTTCATATTTCTTGCTAAACAGGCACTATTTTATTCTCTTTCCTATTTTGGAAATCTGTTCATTTGAGCACTCAGATATTTCCAGTTACCTGTCTTTTGAGTTGCCCATATACTTGGAGTGGTAATATAAATTGGGAGAGCAAAGGTTAAGTTCCTTTAGCAAACAAAGAGGCTCAATGTGTGTCTTCAAATGCTTTGCCTGAAGGTATCTAATGTTGTTACAAAATTGAATTCTAACATGAAAGGAAAAATAAAAAACAAGGAAAATGTATGAACTGTGAATTTTCTTGGCAGGTATGGTAATGGATTTGACAATTCTGTCATCCGGTCATAAACCTCCAATTATGGCCAGGGTACTAGAGCCATTTTAAAATAACAAACGCTTCATTTGCTTGATGACAAATTACTCAATGTCTTCTCTCTTGTGTCAACAGCTAGTTTAGCAGTGAAGGTGGCAAGTAGGGACAGTTTATATAACCTGACATTATGTAGATGTCCAGAACAGAATTTTAAGTATATTAGTATCACTTGATGATAGAATGTATCAGGGAAGTGCTCTTGTGATTAATTGTGGCATTTTTATAAAAGCAAAATGTAATTAGCAAACTGCAAGCTTGCAGCCTGACAAATATTTCAATGTTTGGTAGAACAATGTTTTTGAATAGCAATGATAGAATAATAATATTAATTTTAAATATGAATGAAAATTACTTGAGTACTTTTAATTTATTTCCTAGCTAAAGTCAGTGATAAAATTGGAATAATTTTGTGAGAATGAAAGTAACCATATTCAACATATCACTTTAGTTATTGTTTGTAGCTTCACATACTACATCATTTCCTATACATACAAAAATCGAGAGGTTAAATATTTAATAACTGTCTAAATTTCTGAATGACTGGATGAGATACAAGGATACAATATTTTAGTATATAACTAATTAAATATGAAGTTGTATTTTTCTGATTTATATGTTCTTTATTATTGATGTTCTAAAGAAAAAAATCTTAAATTTTTCTAAAATCACTGGATTTATAGTTTTGCCTAAAATATAGTTGTATTTGTTCTAAAGAAATCCTGGACAGATATGGGGGCTTCTATAAATGATATAATGTTCATACTTTGACCATCCCTTTGAGGAATGAGCATTAGATCACCATGTGTGACAGCATAAATGTGTAAATAAAAACACAGTTACTGCTTGCACTTAGATTCAGTTTATGTTCAACTTTAGACCAAAGCTGTCTGGCAAGCATTCAACAAAGCATTGCAGTTATAGTACAAGATCTGCATGTGCGGGGACACACACACACACACACACACACACACACATACACATGCATAACCCTGACAGTATTTAATTATTACTAATGCTGTGCTATGTCCTGTGTACTCAGGAGCACTGGGCCCGGTAGAAGCTCTAAATCTCTTTATTCCCTGTTGCAGTAACTCAGCTACCAGTCTTTTATGAACATGAAGATGAAAGTAATAATCAGTGTCATGTTCATAACAGCCAAGCAAACTGGCCGAATTCTAACCATGGCTTCCATTGTTAAGTACATTAATTCAGGCCTTAATAAAAGTTTTAGCACATTTTTAAAGAAAATGTTTGCTAAGGGATGTAGGGCTGAAATCTTCATTCCAGTTAACTTTAAAATATAAATTAATTTGACTGCCAGCAACAGAAAGACCTCTAAAATGCCCATCCTTCTGAAATTTAATCAAATAATCACACATTAAATGTTTATAGATTATTATAAAATTGCATAGCTTTATGACTATTAAAACATTAGGAAATAGATAATTCTGTACAGAAGAAAATGTATTAGCAGAAAGATAGGCTAAACTAGAATAGATATACTTGAGTACACTCCTGTTAGTATTAATTGATAGGCTGAGTCATACCTAGAGATCACCCATAGGATCAAGATAATTGGGAGGTAGACATTGCATTTTATTTATTACGTAAAGGAGATTTATGCCTTTGCATACTGTGAAGACCTAGGGCCATAGATTTCAGTCAGTTAGATCTTGAGGGTATTTCCTCATGCCATTCTAGGGGTCCTTTTTCAAATACATAGGGACTTTGCATTCATTCACAGAAGGGGAGAAAGAAGATAAAATGCATGGGTAAACTTCCTCTCACTTCGTTTTTCTTATTTCTACAACCCCTCCCACTGGATTGTAATTCGCTTGCACACACAGTTTGTTCCATCTTGCCCTCTGATGGTGTTTTAGTTACTTTTCTCTCGTTGTTGGGACAGAATACCTGACACCCAAAGTTAGGGGAAGAAAGGTTTATTAGCTCACAGTCTGCAGAGGTTTCAGTCTATAGTCCGGGTCCGAGGCAGGGCGGCATGGCAGAGGCAGGGCGGACCGGCATGGCAGACCGGCAGCCCACCGGCAGCAAAGTAAAGTGAGGAAATGCAAGGGATATATGCAAATAAGCAATGCAAACAAGCAGCTACTTAGCTTCTTCCTGTATCTTTTATCTAGGCTACCTGCCCTTAGGGCGGGTAGCACTCCCACCCTTAATTTTAGTTTCACATCCTTGATCCCAGCAGAACCATGCCAAACCGATCAATAGATTAATTTAGTAACCTCACTCTAGATCCAGCTATCTCTTACCACATGAAGCTTTGGGGGGACATCTAGACACAAACCATAACAGATGGCTACTCAGGAATCAGCATCTTTTGCCTTAGTGGGAAGTGTTTTATGTGGCTGTGGAAGAGGGAAAACCTGCAGTTGAGCAGTGAAGAGAGGACTAGCAAAGTTGTTTTCAGTTTTGCATTCCAGTGGTAGGATGATAAAAGTTTCTTCATGTAAATTTTCAATAGCCTTTATTAGATGAGAAATAAAAATGATTGTTGGAGGGAATCATAAAAGTCGTATATGATGCATCCCTAACATATTTCCAAACGGATGAAATGCTGCAACTCACTATTGATTTAAATTGTTTCATAGTGATGGCAAACATGTTTCATATGTCTGGTTGATATTCACACATTCTGTTTTGTTAATTTTTTCGTCAAGTGTTTTGCCTATTTTGTTTTGGATTTCATTTTGATATTTTTGATTATTTGTACAAATTCATTGAGTTATTGCTAATTATGTACATTACATATGTTCTATTGTTTGCTTACATTTCAACTTTCCTTAAAGTGTTTTTCATTGTGCAAAAGTTATAAATATCAGTGTAGACAAATCTAGCTATCTGTTTATCTATCCATCTATCCATCCATTCATTCACCCATCCGTCTTACCTTTGGAATTTTATTTTAAAAGATCTTTCCCTGCCTCACCTTCTGTTATTGTGTTTTGATGATAATGGACTTTTTGTATAACATGTGACAGTATAAGTTGATTTTCCTTCCAATTTCATTTTTCAAGCTGATCGGCATACAGTTTCTTTCCAATTTATTGACTAGACTGTACTTTTTTTCTCCATGTATTTGAAATGGCATATTTGTCACCTGCTAATTTTCTATGTATGTTTAAATCACTATTTTTTCTTATTGTTTAAAATACTGTCCTTTGCCATGAGTTTTAGATTTCTAAAATTTAACATAAAATTCGAATTTAGAATTTTAAAGTTTTTAATGTCTTGTAAAATCCCATGGAAAATCTTGGTTGAATTTTGTTCGGAAATTTACTGAACCAGCAGACTAACTTGGGAAATTTTTTTTTATGTATGACTTTTTTATTGGAACCTCAATATAAAATACATAAATTTAACATAATATTAACTGAAGGACCCAGGCCATAAGACAGACTGTGGAGAATTTAAAGATCATAACAAAATATTAATTTTCCAAAATTTTTTTGGAAAGGAAATAGAAAAGTATATCTGATAATTTAGCTTTTGCTTCCAACAATTATGTATTATAATTTTGCAAGGTGATAAAGCCAAAGGGAAACTGAACCTAGATGGAAGGAGAGAAATCACTCTGTAGGGTCTGACTGACCTTCAGAGATACAGATCTGGTCGTCTGCTCAGTGGATGTTAGGATTCCCCATGCAGGCATTTTCTCAGCACCTCCTTTTTACTTCAGTGTAAGGTCATTCTCTATCTCTGAGAAATAGTATTTCTCAGTGCCATATTTGTTAAAGGTCAGTGAACTATGATTGAAATTAATGCAAGTATGTGTGCTATAATATCTTCAGAAACATTTCACAATCTTACACAAACCTAACCTATAGAAGACAGCTCATTTGATTATCTGAGAGACTGTATCCCCCCCAAATGATAAACGATGTTAAAAATATTGTAGTCATACTAGGACTCTGGGCTAGGTGAAAATATTGACTTCACCTTTGATATTTGAGTACAGAAGAAAGGATGAACAACAGATAAAGAGGTACATCCTTTAGCAAAAGTGCCCCAAAATTCCCCTGCCATTTTCTTCCTTGATTCCTAACCTCAAAAGACTCTTTTCATTTATAGGTATAAAAACTAGATAATTTCCCCTATAAACCTGAGCAACTCAAATTATTGAGGTACTTAAAAAGGCAAAATTTGTAGAAAACAGGAAATAGTTCAGTTTTAATATTCTTTTGAAATATTATTTTCTGGGGCAACATAGTATAAAAGTCTAAGTAGGTGTTTAAGAAATGACACATAATTTTTTATTTGTGATTCCCAAACTAGCATTAAATGTGATGAATAGATTTTATTTGAAAAAGTAAACCCTTACAAACGTGCCACATTTATTGACATCAGTGATATAAAGCAGTAGATCCAATACAGCTGTATCTGAGGAAACATATCAGGAAAACATTAAGAGTGCAGTTTTACTTTAATTTGTATATTAATAAAATGTATTATAAAAATATTACATTGGTGCACAGAAAAATTATAAATTAATTTTCATTTTATTAATTAAAGAATTCATCTATTTAAAAACATATATGCTTCTAAAATGTTGTGCACAAAAAAATACCTGCTTATTATTTGTAACAGGATCAGTTTGAAAAAAGCTCATGGCTTCCCAAGCATCTGAATTCTGTAAATTGAGAACTATTGTTATAAGGGATGTGTTTTTCTTTTGCTTGTTCTTTCTCTCTTTTCCTCTCATTACCTTCCTTTCAGATAGCTCCTCATTGTCACTATGGTAATGATTTTGGCATAGATTAGAGTGCCTAAAATAAAGTAGGTGACTTTTATAAAAACAGTTTTAATAAGTAGTTATGAAATTACCACGCCAAACCACAAAATATGAATTGTTCTTGTATAATAGTAATACCTCATGGTGTAGTTCTCCAAAGCCAACTGACAGTAATCAACTGTCTAAAGATGTAGTGCAAATTAAAGACTATAAATACTTGCAATGAATGTGTAAAAATAAAATCATCCATTGAAAAGCTTTTTCTAATAAGAAAGACATCCTTTGAAAAACTTTTCTAATAAGAGAGACAGACATGTATGCTAGCTATAAAGCTGTTCTGTACCTGACAGCTAAATGATTTTACTTTCTGAGTAAAAACAGAAAAACACTTTAAGAATTTTTAATCATCCACAGGTTTACTGTACTTGTAATTTTCTTATGAGAGTTAATTTTCTAGTGTGAATGTGTTGCTTGAACTAAGTAATATAAAGGACATACAAAATAATACAATGTCTTCATTTTTTCCCTTTGAACAGAGTTTTTGATTATTTGTTTGATGTTCTGCATATGAAGTCTGTTGAAGTAGTAGCGATGCTAGGTCACATTTATAACAACCATAACAAAAGCTACAAAACAATAAATTCAAAATGTATGCATCAAGTAGACTGTAAAACAAAGTTTTTGTGGCTGGCTTTTGTTATTATATAGAATTACAAGGAAGTACCTTGAAGAGTGAATGAAGTCTACCAGGCAGGTGTAGAGAGAACATCATAAGCAGGGAAAGGACCTTGGACAGTGCCAAAGAGGTCATTGCAGAGGAGTAAAGAGAGATACAAAATAATTTATATAGGTAGAAAGTAATTTTTTATTTATTGGGAAAAATATGTACCTAATAATATAGGTAAGAGAATCATTCGTGAGTTTGAAAAGATTGGGAGGAACACAATTATAATGGAACAAAAATCATCAGAATCATATAGGGTTCAATTAGGAATGTAAAGCCATTAAAATAGTGTTGCTAAATAATTTCTGGTAGGAATAAATTGTTCATGATTAGAAGAGAATCTCTGGAGAAAAGATCCAGAAACAGGAAATGAAACAGCAAATGAAACAACAGGAAATGGAATAGTCATTAATGATCTCTTTTGAAGCTCTGGCAGATTGGTCATGTCAGAATTTACAGGGTAATCTGAGAAGCCAAGTGTGTCTAGACCCCACAGTAGGAATCCAAAAAAACTACAAAGGGAAATCTGTTTCTTTGCAGAGTTACTCAGTTCTCTGCATTCACTGTAGTTGTTTGAATTCAGGTAAAGAACAAATATGTAGAAGGAAACAGCTATATCAATTACAGCTCACTACAGGAACAGATTTTATATATATGTATATATATATATATATATATATATATATATATATATGATTTATATGATTGTATAAAGAATTTACAAGCTAGGCTTACAATCGCCACCTGCAGAATCAGGAAGGAAAGAATGCAAAAGGTCTGTCCACACAATGAAGAACCAGAGCTTCCAGTTAAAGTTCAAAAGCTCTCTGGAGCTCTCTGCACAATCTGCTGTGAGTCTGTTTCTGAAAGCCAAAGGGTTCACACTGCAAGGCTGAAGTCTGTGCTGGAAGCCTGAAGGAAATGGAGATGCATGTCCAAAGGCAGCGGTAAAGATTGAGACTCTACCAAAGAAGAAAAAGGGAGGACTTCCTTCTTTCCCTTTTTATTTCATCCAGGCCAAAAGCTTAGGGGTTGGTGCCACCAGCATCTACAGTGGGTCTCCCTTCTTGGTTTTGTTCATCTGCAGAAATACCCAGAGATTTATTAATTTGTTAGGTGGTTCTTACTCAAGTCAAGTTGACGTAGCTCCATTAACAATCACACACAAACTACAAGGTATTGCTATGTCCATGCGTTAACATGTCAAACCACAGTGTCCTTCAGAGGGGAATGGCTGTTACATCCTTCCCGAGATGGTTTTTTACTCTTACCTTCTAAGTCTTACACAGATTTTGGTTTGAAGAATTCTACTCTTGGGCGAACTAAGGAAAGATATTTCTTGGAAATATGGTTTCCAGCTTAATTATCTCACCAAAGGGAAAACCACTATGACGTCTTAATGACTCTGGAATTCTAACACTGTCCACTGGAGAGTCATTAGATATATTCAGTGTAAGGAATAACAAACTCATATATTTTGATTTAGAAAAGTAAATTCTGATCAGAGTGCTGAGAATGTATTGCTAGGAAAGAAATGTATTGCTTAAAAAGTCAACTGAAGATATTTTTCTGTTGTCCCGAGAAGGAATTGCCCGGTTGTGAACTAAGGGAAGGATACTGAGCTCATTACAAGGCACCTGATAAACATACATTGCAGTCAGAGTTTATAGATGCCTAAGGAATTATGAGCTACAAGATCAAAATACAGAGACATTTGAAGAATCTAATAGCCTCGAAAGGAAAACCATGAAAAATATTCTATATAAGAGAATCAATGAATGAGAAACACTAAGGATTTTAAAGATTCAATAAGCAAAGGGTAATAATAGCAATATGAAACAAAACAAAATATTAAAAAAATAATATCTAGGCAGCATTTTGTGTGTGAAGAGTAAGAGAGACCAAATATCATGAAATAAATGGAAAAGTCGATATATGTGGGAAAAATCAAATAATTGAAATTTAATTTGGCATTCACTTTGTCCTTATCATTCAATTTCATTTCTATTTTAAAAATTAACACATAAAGGTTGTGCATATTTATTTAATTTTTAACAAATTTCTAATTTGCATTTTTGTGTTTTTACTATGTATCTTCTATATTTACTTTTAAGTTTTTCCTTACTTTTTTGTTTTGGAAATTGCCTTATCTCTTTTTTTGTTGGAATCTACCAGTTTTCACTTTATAACCTCCTACTCTGTGGCCTATTTCCTATTTCTTCCTTGTGTGACCCTGCCCACTCTGTGGTTATTATTTCTACTTTGATGACTTCCTTTATATTTGCAGCTACTTAAAGAAATTTAGGACAAAAACTGAGGATGTGGTTCAGTCGCAGAGCACACATGTAGTATGCATGAATTCCATGATCTGGATCACTGAAAAACAACTTTAGGACTATTTTCTAATTATGTTTTAATTACTTCATATTTCAATTGCTATGTATCCTTTTATTTGCTTCATGGTACCATTTTGATTTCTCCAACAGTTCTTTGTTAAGGATAATATTGTCACCATTTTATAATATAGTGTTTTTAAATGGATGTTCCTGCCCTTTTTTATTACTCCCAGTTGATCATGTTGAACTTTCTTGTATCAGTAATAAGTAGAAACTTCCAATGGAAGAAGAAAGGGGCCAGGGCAGATAAAAGGTTTCTGTGTTCAAAGCACCCTCTTCTGTTAGTATCATAATGTTTATTTCCATAGCCAGAATTTTTAAATACACTGTCACTACCTCAAATAGTTAAATAAAGAATTTCAATCTATGGTATGTATACTGTGAAGTTTTAGGACAAATTTTGTAAAAGAAATAGTTGTTAGTGTGATAATTAGAGCTCTTTGTTTAGGATTAGCTTTTTAGATTTCATTTTCTCTTAGTGTACTCCTTAAGAACTACTAAGAGAATAAAAATCAATACTTGGCAGTTATTTTTAGAGGAAATTAGAATTTTAATGTATTCAAATTTATTAAATTAATGAGGGCAAGAAAAAACAGGAATAGAACTAGAAATTCTGTTTAGTGCGTTATATAACAGGTAAATTATGTCTCAGTAGGCATAATTTATGAGTGTTCAGGATTTTCAAGGATATAGAATAAAACATATTAAATAAGAAAACATATCTACAAAGATTATAGTGTTGCAGTGCATTGTAATCCTGCAATATATTTTACCTATTAGCAGTATATAATATTGTAGTATATGCCCCATGTATGCTATTATTAGACCTGGTATGTATATACAATTTATATTATTATAATAGAGTAAGAGTCTGTAGTATTAGAAATTTTTGAGTGATCTATGGTGCTAGCTTTATTTATTTAATCATAATATAAAGGATAAGGAATTAAAGATGACTAAGAATTCTTTTGAAGCCTCCATTATGATTTTTCATCCCTACATTTAGCTCTCTCTTTTTCATGCACAGGCACACAAACTATTTACCAAAAAGTTACTAAATGAAGTAAAGCATGATTTTTCACGAATTGGGAGAAGTCCATGAGGAGCCAATTTGAGATTAAGGTAAGAATTAGCTTTTAAAACTAAACATTCCCTTCATTTTTGTTGAATAAGAGTTGTAAAAATGGTTCAGATTATATGTACACTACCTTGTTTGCATCTTGCATTTCTTTATTTCTGAGTTACTCCTTTTAAAATAATCTTTCCCCAGGACTACCAAAAGAGGGTCTTCGGGGAACCTTTTCAGTTACATTTCATAAACATTTGAGGGCATATGAGGGTACTTTAATTCTGATTTCTTCCTACCTTTTCCTAGAAATTTCTGGGAAATTGTTAAGAGATAGTTTTGTTTTATATTTAAGATTACTATTAAAGATTAAGTATATTTTTGCATAGTAATAAGATTCACAAGTATTGCAACATTTTCCTTGAGCAGACAGGAGCATAAAAGTCTAAAGATCATGGCTTCCCCATCATTTCCAAGAATATTCCTTCACATCAAAAAGAAAAGCTTTACTAGCTATAATCATATAATATTATGTCATCAAATAAACATTTTACTACATAGTTACTGTGTACATAAAAACATAGTGGAAATGATAGAATTATGGAAAATGAAGGCAAAGTGATGCAGTGAAACAAAATACTTGAGAGAAAATGGTACACACTATAATCAAGTTCAGTAGGACTATTTCCTAAGGCATATTATATGTGCCAGATGCAAAGGGGTTGTATGAAAGAAGACAGAAAAAAGCTATTCAGAGTATTTCACCTGAGTTTCATTTAAAAAGAAGAGCAACTTCAAGTGTATATAAATATTAAACATGTCTAAACTTTAAATTATTTATTAAAATTGATCATTTGGCTGTGCTGTCACTCCAGTGAACTATTGAGTAAATAACGCAAAAAATGAAACAATGTATATGGAACACTGACCACACTTCAGGCATAGCTGAAGCATTAGATATAAGAATATGAATGAAATCAAGGAACTTTCCCACATGATACCAATAATCAAATATGAGATGCAATTTGGGTAAAATGATGGTCGTGATTCAATACAGTTTAAAATATTGTACAATAATACTATGTGTCCCTAGGAAAGAAACCAGCTATTTTGACAAAAGTGGAACCTGGAAAGTTTCCATGAGAAGTGACTGAAATACAATATTACCATGTAAAAATTTCTTCCTCAACCAAATATATTTCAAGTAGTATACATTATTTTTTGAGAAAAGTAAGATTGGCTCTTCAATTTAATTCTCATTCAGAATTCTGAAGCACTGTCTTTAAGTTCATTTTAATAAATGTTTGTTTAAGGATGGAATCATAATGAGTTTTTAAGTTAAATGCACAAACTGATTGAGATTTGCTTTATGGTTTTACACTAACATTTCTTCTGGAATAGCAGCAAAGCATGATTCTTAATCATACTGCAAGAAATCACTGTTTATTTTGAAAAGGCAATAAAACCAAAGAAAATAAAGATGTCCTAAAAATCACATGTGGATAAATTGTGATCTGGAGTTGAAACTTTATATTTTAGATTAATTAGTTTTACTGGTTTATTCTGTGGTAATTCTGTTGCTTTGAGTAACAGTTATTTTCTTTGTAATATTTGCCATTTGAATGGGCTGAAGAGTAATATACTCATTAGTTGGTGAATCTTCTTTCTAGGAAAGATTATTTCAAAAGATGAATGAATGTTTATTGTGGTGTTTAATCTTGATTGTCAACTGGAGAGAGAGTTGCCTAGAATTTTAGTAAAGCTCACTTCCGTGTGTGTTGGTGAGGATGTTTCCACAGAGAACTGGCTTTGTTCGGTGAACTGAGGGAAGAGGAAGAATGACTGTAAGTGGGGATGGCAGTGTCCTTTAAGCTAGGAATCTCCAGTGGAACGAAGTGAAGAAGTGGGAACCTTGCTTCTTGATTCTTCTTGAGTGTGCTTTTTGCTGCTGGTATTCTTTGTTTACAACACAAACAGTAGTTTGAACCTTTGAATGCGGACTCCCACTAGAGACTCTCGGGGAAGCTTCCAGGGTTTCAGGTTCAGACTGGTGCTGTATATTGGCCCCTCCTGTTCCAAGACTTCCAGCTTCCTCATCTTAGACTGTACTGATTTCCCCAGCTCTGCAGTGTGCGCCGATCATGTAGCCAAATCTAACCATTTCCTTCTTATAATTATATATACTACTGGTTCTGTTACTCTAGAGAATCTTGACTAATACAGATCACATTTGGCTCAAAAAACAGTGAATTGCTAACATATATCCATATATTAGATGCTGAAGAGAATTGCAGATGTATTTATTTCTGTAGTGTGTGAACCTACTCATTATATTGAACATCATGGGCTCATACGGTTTAAGTATGCTGTTATAATCTTGATTCTTGATAAAGCTACATTTTACAGGTAATTGTGCTTCTCCTCTGCCCCTTCTCCTTCTTCTTCCTTTCCCGCTTCCCTTCCCCTCCTGCTCCATGCTCCCCTTCTTTCTTCTCTCCTTGTTCCTCCTCCCCTCCCCCTCCCCCTTTCCCTCCTCCTACTCTGCCTCCTACCCCCTTCTTCTTTGTGTTCTCTTCTTCCTTCTCTTGTTTTCAAGCATCAAATTGAGTTCTCTTTACTCTGCATCTAATAGCAACAAAATAGAACATATGTACTCTATATGTTTCATATTCATAAATTAGATTCATAGGTGGTGGCAAAGTGAGTAACAAGAAGCAAGATGCCCTGGGTGCTCTTCATGATTTCCCTGGAATTTATTATTTAGGTGGTTATACTACACATTAAAATTAGGATTTCATTGATATAATATGTATCTATAATTATCTTTCATTTTATCGCATACATAAGTATGCATAAATACCATCATGATCAAGATGCACAAATGTTTTACAATCACAAAGAATTTCTTTGTACTATAAAACAAATTTTTATATTTACATTTCCTTTCCCTCCGTGGTATGTAATTTCTGTAAACTGGTCTTTGGCAATTGACTTTTTCACAGAGAATAATGCCCTTGATATCCATCTATGTTGATGTATATTTCAATATTTAGATCTTTTGGGGGGAGTAGTATTCCATGGTATGAGAGTTCCGGGACTTATTTAACCATTCACCTGTTGAAGAACATCTGACTTGTTTCAAGTTTTGAGCTATTAAAGCAAAGCTGCTACGAACAATCATGTATGGGTTTCTGTGAACGTAAGTTTTAAAATCCCTGAGACAAATACCTAGAAATTTCTGGGTTCTGAGATTATTATATGTTTAGCTTTTAAGAAAACTGCCAGTTTATTCAAGTGGCCATACTATTGTAATTGCTACCAGCAGATTATGATAGATTCATTTTGTCTATGTCATCACTAGTATTTGGTATTATCACTAATTTTTTAAACTCAATCTAACAAGTATTTGGTGTTATTCCATCTTGTTCTTAATATGCATTTCACTAATGGCTAGTGGTGTTGAACTTCTTTTTCTGTACTTATTTGACATAAATATATCATCTTCTATGAAATATCTCTTTAGATTTTTTTTACCTACTTTCTACTTGATTGTTTGCTTCCTTTAATGTTGAGTTTGAGTATTTTTTGTATGTTCTAGATATGAAGCCTTTTTCATATGTCTGATTTGAAAATATTTTTCCCAGACTGTTGCTAGTCTTTGCAATCTTCTTTTTAAAATTGTTTGAGCTATTCTCTTTCCTTTCCTTATAATATAAATTTAAAACAATCTTGTCTGCATCTATAAAAATATCACTCTTAGAATTTGATACAGTTTTGAGTATTGCTACCTCTACTGCGTTGAGTCTTCTGGTATATAAACATAGTATATATGCAGACAGTGCTTCAGAAGAGTATATATTTCTGTGTTGTTGAATGGAGTGTCTTTTATAAGTGTACTTAGATCTTGTTGGTGATGATGATTCTGAGTCCTTTTATCATGTCTTTGTTTTATTGGTGCTGTTGGCATATCAATTGTTGAAAGAGGGCTTTTGAAGTCTCCGACTATAATTCTGGCTTTGTTTATTTCCCCTTTTATTCTTTCGGCTTTTTCTTCACATGTTTTATATTCTATTGCGTTGTGCATACACACTGAACACTGTTGTACCTCGGTAGGCTGAATATTTACCATTATGTAATATCCATCTTTGTGTCTGACAGTTTCTTTTGTACAGAGTCTATTATATCCATTATTACTAGAACCACTTTTCTTTCTTTTAATTAAGGTTTTGTTTTATATTTTTTCTTTCATTTTTACTTTAGGCCTATTTAATCATTACATTTGTAGTAAATCTATTTTAGAAAATATTGAATTATACAAAAATGTTTATAAGAGCTTATTTTGGTAAGAACACCTAATATGAGGTGTACCCTTCTAAAATTTTAGAGTATAATATATTAGTTGTAGGGAAAATATTGTACAACAATTATCTAAAGCTTGTTCATCTTGCTTGACTAGAGCTTTATGTCTATTGATTAGTAACTCCCCACTTCTCCAGCACTTCTAGCTCTTGGTAATGACCACCCATTCTTTACCTTTAAACGTGACTGTTTTACACACCTGTACAAGAGAAATCATGTAGTGTTTATTGCTGTGGCAGGCTGTTTCACTTAGAATAGTGTTTTCAAGTTTCACTTGAGCTGTCATATATTCCAGATTTGTTGGGAAAGCTGAATGGCATTCTATGTTTATCTGTTTATCTATCTATCTGTCTATCTGTCTATCTATCTGATATCACATTTTCTTTATCCATTTATTTGTTCAAGGACATTTAGGTTGTTTTCAAACCTTGGCTACAGCAAATAGTGCTGCATTGAACATAATTGTGCTTACACATGAGGTTCTGATTTCAGTTCTTCTGAATAAATACTCATAGTGGGATTTCTGTTTAGTGTGGTAATTCTAATTTTACTTTTTTTGAGGAACTTGTATATCGTTTTTCATAGCTATTTTGGGCTCCTACCAACAATCTACAAGGGTTATGATTTCTCTACACCCTTACCAATGCTTGTCTGTTTTTTATGGCAATGCATATCATTACAAGGGTGAATGATGCATCAGGGTAGTTTCAGTTTGCATTTTTGATAATTTATAATATTGAGCATTTTTCTGTATTACTTCTGGTCATTTTTATGCCTGCTTTGGATAAATACCTATTCAGATTCTTTCCCATTTTTAAATTGGGTTATTAATTTGTGACAGTATTGTGTTCTAGGAGAATCTTATGCATTTTGGATATTAACCCCATATCGGAGCTTTAGTTTGCAAGTATTCTTTCATTCTGTAGGTTGGCTTTTGTTGATTGTTTCCTTTGCTGTGCAGAAGTTTTGTAGTTGATGCACTAGCTTTTATTTTATTTTTTGTCGCCTGTGCATTTGGTGTTCTATCAACAAAGTTATTGCCAAGACCAATGTAGAAAGGTTTTCTCCCATGTTTTGTTTGATGGTTTTACTGTGTCATTTCTAACCTATAAGTCTTTATTTTGATCAAATTGTTGTGTGTGGTGTATAAGATTTAATTTTATTCTATTGTGTGTATTTATCCATTTTTTTAACATACTTTTTGAAGAAACTGTCTTTTCACACTTTATGTATCTTGGCACCCTTGTTGGAGATCTGTTCATTATTTATGGATTTATTTCTGGGATCTATGCTTTTTTTATAGTTGTGTATGTTCATCTTTATGTTTTTAACCCGCTTTGTCAATCTTTATCTTTCAAATGGTGTATTTAAACAACTTATGTTTAATATAATTATCAATGCTTTTGAACTTGTATTTGTCACTTTATTTTTTGTTTTCTGTTCATTATTTTATTATTGCTACTTCTACTTTGTGCCTTTCTGTGGATTACTTGAACATTTTTTAGAATTTCATGTTGCTTTAACTGTAGTGTTTTTTAGTGAATTTCTTTTTTATAACACTTGAGTGGTTACTCCATGTATTGTTATATACACAAAACTTATCTTCTACTGGTATAATTGTTCTTTCTTGCTAACAAAAAGCTTGGATACCTTACTTCCCTTTATATTCCTTTATACTCTATTACCACTACATATACTTAGAATCACATGAAATAACATAATTTTTGTTTCAACTATTAAGCATAATTTAAAAACTCAAGACAAAAAAACCCTATTATATTTACTAATGATTTTTATTGTTCTGTTCTTAAATTCACTGAAACTCTGCCTTTTATTTTCTGCTGCCAAGCCCATTCATTGAGTTTTTAAAATTTCCCTTTGCTTTGTCTTTTTATTGGGTAAGAATGTCTATTTTTTGAGTCTCGTTTTCACTTGTCTCGAGTGTGTTTATAATTTTTCATTGACAGATTTTCATGACCACTGTTTTAAAAGTCTTTTCAGATGAATTTCTGCCCGTTTGTTGTTGGTGTCCTCTGAAAGTCTGGTTATTTGAGTGAACCTTCTCATTCTCAGTATTATGAGTGGGTTTTGATTGAAACCTGGATATTTGAGTATTTTGTAATGAGATATTGTATCTTATTTAAATCTTGTGCTTTAGCAGGATTTCCATGATAATGCTCTAGAGGTGGGACACTGCCTTATTCTTGCCAGATGTGTTTAGATGCCCAAATTATTCATTTAGCCTTTCTTGACATGGAGTTGGTTTATGGACTCCTTGTTTTTGTTGGATGGGTACAGTTATGCCTCCCGGTAGGTCTCTGTTTATATCATTGTGGCTGGGATGAGGACAAACATCTAATTGTTCTCCACTTAGCTTACACTTCCATAGTGTCATTCTGTAGTGATACTCCTGAAGCTCACCAGTTGTGAATGCTCTGACTCTCCGTTAGGACTCCTAATACTTCACACTGATCGGGAGAATGAGGGATACTTCATTGTAGCCTGCAAGGGGCAAAGTCCAGGCTTCCCACGGGATCTTGCTGGAATGACTGGATTGCTCAGGTTTTTCCCTGGTACTAAATTAGAAAGGAACACTTTACTACAAGTTTTCTGTTTGCTAGGTTGCCCATTGCTTGGTACCTTGGCCGAATAAGACACCAGTCTTTTCTTCCTGTGTTTATCTTCAGGTGTTGCTATTTTTATATTACCAGCTTCTCTAACACCCAGTTTGGATTATATGAATCAGAGAAAATACAGGGAATTTCCTACTATGTTGTTCTGTGGGTCCTCTTCTACACGTTTAATAGTCATCTTATGATTTTGTTTCGTATAATGCTCAGGTATTTTGACTGTACCTGGAGGGATAAACAGGTGAAATTATATCCTCTACATATTTCTGGAAGCAGAAATTTCCTACAACAGATTTCCTGCTGCAGTTCAAGTCACCATTTGTAGTTACCCAGTAGTCACATAGTAAAGAACTGATGAATTGAAAATAATGTTAGCAAAAATAATTGTGACATAATTTAAGATTAAAATATGCCATCAGTTGCTGAATTTCCCCTATATCTAGCCTTCTTTCAGAAGAGAGAGACCTCCTGAATGAGGGACCATACTTCTTAAGATTTATTATGGAATTTGTGCTTGTGTTCCACCCAAAATTTGCATTTTGAAATCTATATACTCCAAATTGATAGTACTGGGAGATGGGCCTTTAGGAGGTAATTAAGTCATGAAAGTAGAGCCCTTGTGAGTGGGATTCCACCCTTATATAAAGAGACATACAAGACCTTGCTTCCCTTCTGCTTCGAAGTACGTGAGAATACAAGCAGAAGACGGTCATCTGAAAACCAGGAAGCAGGTCATCACTGGGTAGCAAATCTGTGAGTACACTGATCCTGAAACTCATAGTTCTTGAGCTATGAAGGATAAATTTTTGTTGGTTAAGCCATCCAGACATTTGTATTGTTATAACATCATGAACTAAAGTATTTTTAGTTTTTGAGATTAGTCATGATTTATTTAACTGTTTACTGTATTGAAAGACATTGAATTGTAATGTTTCACATATAGAATCGGTGCTGTAAAGGAAAATCTTTGCTTACATACTTTTAGACACAAATATTAAGTATTTTGGAGTGCATTGGATTGGTTTGTGTGTTTGTTTTGTTTTGTTTTCAAACTCTCTTTATTTGGGAATATTATAGAGTCACAAGAAGCTTCAAAGATTGCGGCATGCAGAATCTTATGTATCTGTCCCTTAATGTTTCCCAATGGTGATATCTTCTATGCAGCTAGATTGTATAATAACAAAATTAGAAAGTTAGCATATATTATAGTTAACTAGTCATAGACTTTTAAAATTTTCACCATTTTAGATATTATTCTACACATGTGAAATTATATTCAGTTTTATTGCACATATATATTTGTGTACAGCTACGGCAGTCAAGATATAGAGCTATACCACCAGCACAAAATAATAACCTCCAGCTTTCTCTTGGTAATCACTTTTTTACTGTCTCTTATTTACTGTATTTTGTTCACTATCTCTTGTTTACTATCTTTTCCATATCTATAGTTTCATCATTTTTAGGATGTTTGAAGAGGATACGAAGTTAAGTCACAGATTGAGAGAAACATATTTGATAAAGAAATTGTTATCTGAAATATACAAAGGGCACATAAAGCTCAAACATAACGAACAACCCAATTAAAAAATTCACCTTTAATGTATACTACACCAAAGAAGATGTAAAGATGACAGAAAAGCACATGAAAAGACGCACAACATATCACACCATTAAAAAAATACAAATTTGAAAAATGAAATATCACTATATACCTATTAGAGTGGCCTAAATCCAGAAAATTGACAGTTCCCAGTGCTGGCAAGAGTGTGAAGGAATACAAACTCTCATTTTTTTTTGAAAAGTATGCGAAGTGGCACAGTTATTCTGGAAAAGAGTTCAATGGTTTCTTCAACACTGAACAATCTTGTGCTACTCAGGAAAAGGTAAAACTATTGAGACGGTAAAAAGATTCATGTTTGCCAGGAATTAGAGGCAAAAGAGATGAATAGGCAGAGAACAGAAGCATTTTAAGGTAGTGAAAAAACATAGTAGAACTATAATGGTGGGTGCATGTCATTATACATTTGTCCAAGCCCATAGAGTGCACAAGAGCAACAGAGA
Source organism: Hystrix cristata (assembly GCA_004026905.1). Classification (NCBI taxonomy): domain Eukaryota; kingdom Metazoa; phylum Chordata; class Mammalia; order Rodentia; family Hystricidae; genus Hystrix; species Hystrix cristata. Next base: position 6,734 of record PVJO010009625.1, on the reverse strand, counting down.
ACCCTAATCTAAACTGCAGATTTTGAGTGTTTATGGTGCGTGTTAATGTAGATTCAACACTTGTAGCAAATGTACCATTCTGGTGGAGAATGTTGCTGATTGGGAAAGCTGAGCATATGTTGGGGCAGGAGGTATATGGGAAATCTCTGTAGTGCTCTTTTAATTTTACTGTGAATCTAAAACCATTTCAGAAAAAGAGAATTTTATAGCATCAGACCTTTTATCACTCTGGTGCTCCCGAGGTTCATCCATGCTGTTGTATATATCTAAAGTTCACTCCTCTTAATTGCTGAGTAATATTATTTTTCTGTATGTAGCAGAATTTTCTCAGTTATTCACACATTGAGGGAAATATCTTTTCCAAATTTCGTTATTACAAATAAGGCTAGAATGGGCATTTGTGTATAGGTTTTTTTATGAACTTATTCTTTCTCTGGAATAAATGCCAAAAAGGTGCAATTTCTGTATTGCATGGTGTATTTGTTAACTTTCCCATTGCTGATTTAAAAAAAAAATGCCAGGGATCTGCAGCATAAAGAAGAGAATTAATTTGTCTCCCATTTTAGAGGACTCAATCCTTGGTCATCGGGCTCCAAGGCAATGAGTTCATGGTGGAAGGTTGTGGTGGGACAGAGCTGCTCAGTTCATGGTAGCTGGGGAACAGTGCAGAGAAACAACCTCAGAGAGCGACGGCCCAAGGCCCCGTATTCAGTGTAAAGCCTCGTTGCTCACCATACACAGAGTGACTGGCAAGCCAATCAAGTTGACAATCCAGTTTAGCTGTCACACATGGTGTTGGTAAAATTTTTCAAGTGTTTTGAAGAGTTGATGTTTTTCACTCAGATTTTTTTATGATAATCACATTTTGCAATTATAATATTTATCGCTTTTATTTTCCTTTTGCTTTTATAACAAATTCTTGCAAATTTAGTGGCTTAATGTAGCAATGGCTTGATGTAATTATTCTGGGAGTTAGGAGGCTGAAAAAGGTCACAAGAGACTGTTATCAAAGTGTCAGCAGGGTTGAGGCTCCTGAAGGCTCTAGGAAAAAATTTGTTTCCTTTCTTTCCTAGCTTTTTTGAGGTCACTCATACTCCTTGGTGTGTGGTCCCTATTTGTCTTCAAAGCCACCATCATGTCGCTGTGACAGCTGCTTCTGTCATCATGCCCCCTCCTCACCTCTGGTTCTCCTGCCTCCATTTCTCATTTGTGAGCATCCTTTTGCTTTCATTGAACCCTGCTGGATATTCCATAATATCTTCCCATTTTAAGATCCTTGGTTTAATCATGACTATAATCACATCTACAAATTGATGGATCATTATCGTTTGCCATGTAAGGTAATGTAGTCACAGGTTCTGGCGATGAGGAAATGAAAATCTTTGATTTTTGTACTATATTCTCATTAGTTAGTAGCAACTTTGCATTTAGAATTGAAATCCAAATGTATTAATATTGAGTTATTTTTAAAAAGCATAGTCAAGGGGTTAGGGGTTTAGCTCAGTTGGTAGAGTGCTTGCCTAGTAAATGCAAAGGCCTGAGTTCAATCCCCAGCACCAAAATAAATAAATAAATAAAAATCATAGCTAAGTTGTTGTATTAATTATTGCAGTTTTAATAAACACACAATATAGCAGGCATTAAGCACAATATAATTTCTTAGACGCAACAGAAGCCAGGCATGGTCGTGCACACCTGTAATCCCAGCACTCTGGAGCCTGAGGCAGGAGGATCACGAGTTCGAGGCCAGCCTGGGCTACATAGTGAGCTCAAGGCTGGCCTGAACTATATAGCAAGAGCCTGTCTAAAAAAAACCAAAGGAAAGGAAAAAAAAAAAAAAAGCAATAGAAGTCTTGAAGGAATAATTTCAACCAAAGTATCAGAAATACTTTCAAAGGATTTCTCTAAATACATGTATTCTATTCTATTCTTTTTTTTTGAATAATGTATTCTGTTCATATTTTTGAATGCTTTCAACATGGTCTTGGGAATACAAATAGATTATATTTCAGCAGTTTTTCTACTTGGGAAATATAGGCTCTTTTTTGGTAATGAACGTTTATTCATTTTTCTTGCACACACCATATTCCCTACTAGTGAACATGGGTTGGTGTAGTCAGTTAAGATGATAGTGCACCAAATATTGCACAAATAAAATTTTCTTTTTAATTTGCTTTAATTATTCTAGTCGTAAATGCTACTGCCTTCCTTAACCACCCTGGGATCAACTACTGCAGCTTAGAATTAGAAAGGAATTGCTAAGGAATTTTAGGAATTTCTGACTGCCATTTTAGTTATCATAATTTTTGCAGAGACAATGATTCATTTAAAACCCTCCAAATGAGATCATTAAAATTATATATTTTTAATATTTCATTAATTTCACAGTTTCAGAAAGTAAACACCTAAATAGATGATTACTCTATTAATATAAAATCTATTCTATCACTATAGTTGAACAATTTGCCTCCTCAAATAAATCCTATCTTTATAAATTTTATGATTTAAATTATGTATTTTTTCATTTTGTAGAATAAGAAAACTTTAGATAACTCTATCATCATTAATTTTCAATGAAATATTCTTAGGATGAATCTCATTTTAAAGAAATTTGCATATATCTTTTCATTTAACATTATTATGAATTTACAAATATTACTCTACATTTATAGTAAGTAATCATACTGTGCTTAGTATTACAATAGTAGTATCATTGGATTTAATGTGACTGTTATTGGTCATATAGCAGTTATATCCCTCCTAAATTCATATGTTAGAACCCTTATCCTTGGTAACATAGACAGTGGCCTTGTTTGTCCATTTCCATCTCACAATTCCCGTCTCCAGAACTTTCAGATAATAAATTCATTTGTTTAAGGCACAAAACTTGTGGTACTTTGTTATAATAGCCCTAGCAAACAACTATAGCAACTTTGACTTTTAATACCATGTTTCCTTTTGTATGTTGAACTGTATATGAAATCTTAATGAGTATTTCTCTCTGATAACAATTGTAACTGTACAACATCATTCCATCCCTTTAGGATAGTCATAAAATGAGGAAAAAAGTCCTAACTGGAGTGCAGTGAGTTTAGCGAGAATGGCAGAGGATGAAGATGAGAATAGGGTAAATATCAAAGTGTCTTACAGACTAATTTTTAGGGTCAAGTGATTGTCTTGAATAAACTTGCTTATAAATTAACTTACATTGCCATTGCCAGTGGCTTTATGGCAGTTATTTTTATGTACCTGTAAATTGTTCAAATTAATTGTTCAAATTGTATCTTTAAAAATAATTCTACACCTCTTCTGGTACCTTTAGTGTATGGTATTATTGGGAAATTAGGAAAATAAGTAATAGATTATGTTCCATAGAATATGAAATTATTGCCAGTTTCACTCCTTTGTCATTTTTCCAGAGAGCTGACATTTTATTAATATTGTGCTAAGCTAGCTCTTAGTTTATAAAATGCCAACATGATGTATTTAACAAAATTGTTCCTGACTCTTCCCACATCTGAAATACAAACGTGCTCACAGTTTTGTTGCTACTATATTTATATTATTCCAAATTTTTTTGTTGCTAAAAATTGAACTGAGCTTGATTTTTAATCAAAGAGTAGAACAAATTAAATGGGTTGCATGCACTTCCATTAGTATTTGCCAAATGTCAAGTCCACAGACTTCCACTTGGGTATATTCTCTTATGAGAGTAAGCATCAATCAATTAACTATTCTACAGCTCAGAGTATGTGACTTCTTATTTCTAGTTTATGATTATCCCCTTTGAAGACATAAGCTATTATTAATCTTGGGCCTTAGAACCAGAAAAACTTTTAAAAAATGTTTTCTTATATAAAGATTTATGAGAAGAGCTAGCATATAAATTCAAGGTAAGAAAGAGCTTAGTACATATATAATCCTGAATAGAATTTTTCGTTTATTTAAAATTGAATATATGTTCAATCACAAATATTTTGAGGGTCTGAGGTAATTGAATAATCTATATTTTTCTTTCTAATTCTACTGTAGAAAAGTTCCTTAAAATCTATTCTTATGATCTGTGTGTTTGGATTTATCTACACAGAGAAAGCTTTTAATTAAAGAAATAATGGCATAGCAGTGTGTTTTTTTTTTTAAACCTGAACATATACTGGCTTTGAATTTAAAGTTTTATGTTAATCTCACTTGTTTTTATAGCCCTTGTTGATTTCAGGCTTCCCTAAATACTTTGGAGAGTAATTCTGTGTTTTGCAGGTCTTTTCAGCTGCTAGTAGGGTAGTAAAGCATGGGGAAGTACATGGAGGCTTTAATTTTATAATAAATCTCAGTCTTTTAGCAGGCCCGTGTCCATTGTCTGTGACATTACAAGTATTTCTTACCTTTTGTTTCTACTTTGTTCAGCCAGGAAGCCAGGAAGGAGCAAGAGAGTGATGAATACTCTTCCCTTTCGGGATAAAATTTTATTAAATTATTTTTCCCTGGAATTAAATCTTTATTAAGGGAGAAAACCTGGGATATACTTTAAAACCCTCTTCTCTTTGACAGTGACTTAAGTGAATCTTTCGTGGCTCTTTATCAAGAACCATGTATGTTTCTTATGTACCCTGAAAATTAAATACTACATTAAAAATGAGAAACACATCATCTTTTCTTTGTTTATTGTGGCCTTTTGTTTTATCAACTTCATATGCAAATTAAGCAACAAATTAAAATGGGTTTCAAACCTGAAAAAGTATGACGAAAAATGTAGTATGTTGATCTGCTTTAGAGCCAGTTATCTCTTTGCTCATCTGCAGCTTACATTTATAAAAATATAGATAGAAGCAGACATCAGACAAATTCATTATGAGACAATATTTTGAACATCTCATTGCTTTTCTACTGATTGTTTCACTTCCAGAAATATAATTCATAGACTCACAAGATTAGAAACATCATTTAGTGTTTAAAAAATCAGTGTATAGAGCTGGTTTTATTTATGACACACAAAGACTTTGGAAATTATCACTCACATTTTCACAATAATAAAACATTGAACTGAAATCTAATGACATTTTGAGGGGTCATCCAGGAGAGTCCAAAATCTGGAGGGACCAGAAAGTCCACGGTCACAGTTTGTAGCTCCTTACCTGTTGCTCTAAAGACTTAAACTGGTAGTTATACTTACAAAGTAATAGCTTGAAACTGTGTGGGCCAACAAGAGAGTGAGAAGCTGTGGGTCTAAAATTTAAGGGAATCGCCTATTGTTGTGAGTTTCACACATGTATTAGTGTGGATTATACAGAGAAGCAGAACCAACAGATACCTATACAGCTAGCTGTAAATATGAGTGGGATTTATTAGGGAAATGGGCTCATGTGAATGTGGAGTTTGAGAACTCCTGTAATAGGCTGGCTCCCTGTAACCTGGTAGAATGGTTCAGAGTCCAAAGACCTCAAAACAAGGAAACCAGTGATGTAATTCTTAGTCCAAGGATGCAACCCTGAGAAACAAGAAGGCCACTGGTGCAACTCCTGGAGTCCAAAGACCAGAGAATGCTGAAGTTCCAAAATCCAGGGTAAAGAGAAGAATGGTACACAAAGTTCCCAAGAATGAAAGAGAATGTTCCTATTCCGCTGTCCTTTTGATCTATTTTTTGATCTTCAGTTGATTTTATATCCCCCCACACTGTGTTTGACAGATCTTCCCCGCTTACCGAACTGATTCCAATGCCAGATTCTTCTGGAAATGCTTTTACTGTTGCACTCAGAAAGAGTGTTTTCCAGCTGAGTATCCTCTTACCCAGTCAAGATAGTGGTTAGAATTAGCCATTATGTGTTCACCTCATGTCAACTTGGCACCCATATGAATCTCCTTAAGCACATTTAATTGTCAAATAAAGACCATAACAATTTCGCCTAACATGACACAGTTCTCTTTTATGCAACTGAAACTATAATCCTTTATCCAGAAAAAGAACCTGAGAGATCTGGTCATTACTAGTCCTTCACGGACAGGGTTATTAGAGTTTCCATAAACAGTATAAACACGGCATGATTATATTATGAGACACCCTAAGGAATCTCCTTTATCCTGTACATTAACAAGAAAATGCGTTAATTTGTTCTATTTTTTCAGAGATTCTTAAATTTGTAAGTTAACTTTACTAGAGAAAATTCTACCGTAGCAAAGATTGAAAAATAAGATTACAATTCCTGTTGTGGTTAAGGAGGTTTATGTACTCTTTGAAAAGTGTCTGTGCTTACCAGAGCAAATCATTACCATATGGAATTGGTTTTTCGTATATCCAAAGTACATTGCTGCAATTTATGAGCTTAGAAATACTTGATAGTGATATTTTATTCCAAAATGACCTTAATTATTTTCAAAATTATGCAATTTTATAGGGAAAAAGGACATTAGCGATACATACTTTTTCCTCTTCCTTTTTAAAAGGAAGAGTCTGATGATTATGGAGGTTAAGTGACTTACCCCAAATCACCTAGCTTGCTAATGCATCCGTGACCATGATTTCCAATTCCTAAAGTTGTTATTTCCATCATAGAGGCATATTCAAAGTGGTTTTAGAAGAGTTATTTTCATATAAAATTTTGTGGAGAAATCTGATTTTTAAATATTTTACAAAAATACTAGTTTAATCAGGAATTATTTATCTTCGGTGTTGTGAGAAACATGTTACTATTGATGTATGCTACGGAGATTTGCTACTGATTGAAGACCACTGCATTATA
>PVJO010009624.1:16332-68642 GCA_004026905.1 Hystrix cristata | reverse complement strand
TTTAACACATGAGCTTTTGGAGGTCATTCCAGAGCCCTAGAATTAGGGGGCTATCCAGTGAAGCCTGAAGTAGTTGAAAGACAAATTAATAGAGATCTTATTCTTTGCAGTCTAAACTTATAAATCATGCTGGTATGCTAAATTAAAATATTTTAAAACCTGTAACAAATTAAATAATAGACCCCATGGGCCTCCCTAAATGGCTCTAGGTGTCACATCAGAGTTACAGGGCAGCACCAGGTGTGCCACTGCTCTGGCATTTTGTAGAAATTCATTGCAATTTTGACCCAGCGACCCAGCTGTCTTGGCCTGTCCCCGGGTGGCTGTGGGTTCATTTCTCCTATTTCCAATTTCAAAGGATACCCGAAAAGTCGTCCGCGTTTTATCTTACCATGTATACATCATCCCAGTAGCTGACCATTAAAGTGGTGGTTACTTGTGCATTGTTGGTGGGAATGTTAAATCATACAGCCACTGTGGAAAACAATACTGGCAATTATGTGAAAAATTAAGAATAAAATTGCCATGTGATCCATCAATTCCTCTTCTAGGTGTACCCATCCTCCAAAATAAAGCCAGGGTCTCAAAGAGATATCTGTACATCCATGTTCATAGCAGCATTATTCATAAAATAGATAGAACACAGGCCAAGTGTCCACCAACGGAAGACTGGATAAGCAGATTATTGTGTGTAGACACAGCAGGTATGTACATATATGAATACATATATGCAAATGCAACATAGATGCATATACAAGAGATATTATACAGCCTTAAAAAAGAATGGAAATTCTGATACATGTTACAACATGGACGAACCTCGATGGTAATTTTCTAAACAAATAGCCAATTGCAAAAGACAAATACTGCTTGATCTATTTACATGATGTACCTAGAGTAGTCAAATTTATAGACAGAAGATAGTGTGCTTTTGCCAGGGGCCAGAGAGAAGGTAAATGGGGAGTTCTTGTTTAATGTATGCAGTTTCACTTTGGGAGGATGAGAAAAGTTCTGGAGATGGAAGGTGGTGACGACTGCACAAGAATGTACCTGATGTCATCACACCATACACTTAAAAATGCTAAAGCAGTAAATTTTATGTTATTTATCTCCCCACAATGAAAAACAGAGAGAACTGGAAAGGTGGCTCGGGAGTGCTTTATTTTGCATTTACAAAGGGAAAGAGGGCTGTCTGGGAGTGGCACCCTTCTTCCATGTGGCGCCTGTGCCCAGCATGCCTGGTGGGGCAGGCGCTGTCTACCTCAGCTGCACTCTCAGGAGGAGCAGGCACCTCACAAAGCAATGGCAGCTGCAGCTGGTTAATTACGTGTCACCCAATCTCCATTCACCAGGCCAGGAATTAAGATCCCACACCTCTAACTTACCAGGGGCCCCGTGTGCCTCCCCATCCTCCAGGGAGGAAAGGGTTGCAGGTTTCAGGCCTAACAAAAGGACCAGTTTAAGCGACAACAAAGAATTGCTTCAAGCCTAATGAAAACCAGATATTGGAAGAAACAAGAAGCCCTGTCTCTCCTTTCTATTTCCTTTCCCTATTTTGTAGAGAAGGTGAGGCGGGGACTCCTGACGCCCAGCTCTGGAGGGGAAGCCAGGACAGGTCATCTTCTAACACCTCTGCGGTGGTAATTGGTCCTCCAACCCCAAGCCTGCTGATCCTCCCTGCTCTTTGTTTGTCATCTCCTTACAACTTCCTCCACTTTGGGCCCTGCTGGGAGTAAAGAGCATTTCAGAAGCAGTGGAGAGATGAGGGTGTAGGGAAGAAGGCAGCAATGAGTGCCATTTTACCCTTATGGAATTAGGAAGGAAAGGAGAGAGAGAGAGAGGGCCAATACAGTAATCTTAATGAAACTGTGTCAAAACAAGCACATTCAAGCATTTGCAGATCACCTTTCACATCGATATAACTGCTCTGGAAAACATCACATTTTTGTGCATCGAGAGTAATCCAACATCCAGGCATGGTGGCACAGTCCTGTAATACCAGCACCCTGGAAAGCTGAGGCAGTTGGAGCCTGGCCTGAGTAACCTAGTGAGACTCTGTCTCAAAATAGAATATTAAAAAAGGGCTGGGGATGTAATTCAGTGCAAAGGTTCTGGGTTAAATCTCCAGTACCAAAAAATAGTTCTACAAATAAATACACATGTTAGACCAGTATTTCCACCCAAGGGATTGTTTTCTAAAGAAATAAGTGACACCAAACAATTACATGCGTTGCAAGAAAGAATTCAAAATTACCTGTAATATTGGGAAACTGCAAACAATTTAAGTATCTAGGGTTATAGGTATAGTTTAGTATGCTGTGAGAAATCAGCTCAATGATATGTCATATAACCATTAAAATGATGATGAAGACCACATCACATTATGGAAATTAAGAAATGCAACATATATATTTAGTGTACACTCTGATTATAAGTGTGTAAAATATATGCACAAACACCAAATGGAACAAAAATTCAAAACTGGAAATTGTTGCCATAGCCAGGTGGTAGAATTATCAATGATTTTGGTCCTCTTAAAAAGTATTTTAAGTTTCAAATTAAACATACTACCAAAAAGTTGTTATCATTTCCCCTCATAGAACTCAATTTTAAGAGCTTTATAACTAAGACTTCTCAATATCTATAGGTCATACAGAGAAAGGAAGGGATGGTGGGAAGAGAAAGAGACTGACCCAGGCAAATATACACCTTAAACTGGGCACGATGCATACACCTGTAATCCCAGCTATTTGGGAGGCTGAGGCAGGAGGGCCACAAGCTTGAGGCCAGCCTGCACAACTTAGTAGGCATCTGCCTCAAATTCAAAAGAATTGGGGCGGGGGATTTAGCTCAGTGGTTAGAGTGCTTGCCTTGCAACCACAAAGCCCTGAATTCGATCCCCAGCACCAAAGAAAAAAAAAAAATTAAAAGGCCTGGGGTTGCAGCTCATTGGTAGAGAGCTTGCCTAGTATGTGCAAAGTCCTGTGTTCAATCCCCAGCACCATACATGCATGCACGTGCACGCACACACACACACACACACACACACACACACAAATATATGTTATAAAGGATTGATTGATTGATTAACATTTCAAATGCCTCACCCTATACTGAGTTAAGAAATGCAAGGAAGCACAAAAATGTAACACTGGGGAAAATAGGCTGATAGTTCTTCAGTACGTTAAACACAAAATTACCATACAATCCAGCAATTCCACTTGGAGGTTATAGTCCAAAAGAACTGAAAACATGCACCTAAACAAAAGCTAGTACACTGTTGTTCATAGAAGCACATTCACCATAGCTGAAAAGCAGGAAAAACTCAAATGTCCATCGACAAATGAATGGTTGAACAAAATGAGGCATAACAGTGCAATAAAAAGGAATAAAGCAGTGATACGTGGAACAACACAAAGGAACCTAAAAACATGATGCTAAGTGTAGAAAGCTTGGCACCAAAAGCAGCATATTCCATGGCACCACTTATTTGAAATTTCAAAAAGAAGCAAATCCATAGACTGTGTGGAAAACAAGTTAGTGGTTACCAGGGTCTGGGAGAAGAAAGCAATGTGCTATGACTGTTGAGTAGACATGGAGTCTCCTTTGAGAAAAATGAAAATGGTTTGGAGCTACGTAGTGGCATTTGCACAATGTGAATGTGCTAAATGCCACTGCATATACGCTTTTGAATGCTTTAAATGGTGATGTTGATGTTACACATATTTTACCACATTTTTTTAAAAATACAATGCAAAAAAAAAAATTACAGCGCGGAATCTGTGCCCTCCACTAGTTGATGACTTCATAACCAGAAAGTAGGTGACCAAGCTGAAAGACAAGAGTAGTAGCTATTGTTACATTCACAATGCCCAGCACAATGCTAGGGACTAGATAGGTATTTGTGGGAAAACGGGACAGAAGGAAGAAAATGAGAGGGAAGGAAGAAGTGGGAAGGGTCAGGGGAGTCTGGCTCATACGTTCATTGCATTGAGTGAGTCCTTTATACAAAATGCACCTTAAAACCACACATTCTTTCTGCATAGTTCCAAGATGTGTTCACATCTACTGTTTAAAAAATGCTCTCACTGGACTCATAACATGTGCAGCCGTACTGCACTCTGGGAAGTTCTGGCCCCTTGATTTCCATAGATCAGTTTCCCTGCTGCCAAAGCATGCAGGACGTCATAGCCAAGGCAACTATCAGTACTGGTCCATGAGGACTACAAAAGACACATCCTGGAGCAGAATTTATGCTTTTGGACAGCATACACTAAAGCAGAAAGAGTGCATGTAGGAATAAGGAAGCTAAATGAAAACTCCTGGCAGAGATCCCGGCTTAGAGTAGATACTGAATAACTCCACTGAACCCTCACTTAAATGAAACTCAAGAAAGGAAGCTACTCATTCCAGGTAGGGTGGTATAAGTAACTTCAAGCAAATCACTCAGCCAGGCCCTGACTCCGTTTGCTCCATCTGTGACTAGAGGCTGCTCTTTATCTATTGCTTTGAGCCCCTGTACACAGCATGGAAGACTGGTTAAGAACACGACCTCCAGATCTCTAGCTCCAGCCTTAACTTCGCCTAAAAACTCCAGGTCATCGCTTGCTAGCCAAACAGACATCTTAAAATTAACTTGGCCAAACAACACTCTTCACCCTGCCCACAAGGTGGTTCCTCCCCCTTGTCACCCCCGGAAGGTAATGCTGCTATCTACTTGGCTGTTCACACCAAAAATCTAATATCCCTGAGTCCTCTGTTTTTCTCTTTATCTCACCCTCTGCATCCATCAGCAAAATAACCACGTGCAGCTTGTCTACCCACAATCCATTCTCCACACTGAAGTTGCAATGTTCTTTTTAAAGTGTTAGACAAGAGCAGTTGGAATAAGAGGGACGGAGGTGAAGGGCAGTTAATACAGAGATGTATATGATCAAAATACATTACATACATTAAAACCCCCAAAAGTGTGAAATTAGAGGGGCACATGGGGGGATGTGATGGGAGGAAGTGATTAAATTATGCTATGTGTAGGTATGAATCAGCCAAAATGAAACCCATTAACCTGTATAACCAATATTCACTAATGAAAATATAGAAAAAATTAAATATAGGAGTACAAGACAGCACAAAAATATTAAATCTGATGGCATTGCTCACTTGCTTTAATAAGTGAATTTTGATAAAACCACCTCCTGCCATTGCTAGCCCTATGTGACCCTGCCTCTTTTTCCTCTCAAACTGTACCTCCACCCTGCCATCCACAGCTTCTATAGCCCAAGCACACTGGCCTGGCTCCTTCTCTCACCAAAGAACTTTCTACTAGTTCTTTGCTCTCTCTAAAGAAGCTTTAAATTCTTGACTCTTCATTAATTTTCTGATTGCAACTTTAATATTAGCACCTCAGTGAGTACTTCTATCATCCACTCAAATTAAATGACTTCATCATCTCACTCTATTTGAACTATCTGTATAAACATCAAATATTTTTCCTGTTGATTTGTTGGATTATTAGTCTTTTCCTTCAGAGAACTTTGCCATGAGAGCAAGAATCTTGTCTATGTTATTGACTGCTGTATCCTCAGAACCTAGAACAATAACTACACTTAGTAAATTCAGCAGTTATCTGTGGCTGTGTGCTGTGTAACAAACAACCCCAAAGTTCAGCAGCATAAAACAACAAAAATGAACTTTCTTAATTTTTTGTGAAATAGAAATCAGGAGCAGCTCTCCTTGGTGGTTCTGGCTGTTACTTCATTACACTGCTATCAAGGTATCAGCTAGAGCTAAAGTCATCAGAATGTTTGGTTGGGCCTTTTCAGGATGACTCACTCACACTGGCTGGTGGCAGGAGGCTGATCCTAGAGAGACCAAGACAGAAGCTACAACATCTTTTATGATATACCCTTGGAGCCACACACTGTTGTTTTACAATATGCTATTGGTTACATAAAGCATGTGCAACCAATTCACTATTCACTACTTGCTATGCCCCATTTTCTTCCCTATATATACCCAGGGACAGGGATCATTGAGGGCTATCACAGGGGCTGTCTACAACACTTAAGTGTTCAATCAATGCATACTCAGATAAATAAACTCATGATTAATTAGTACAAAGAAGTCTGACAGCTCACATGTAAATTGAGTCTGACACTTGCTAGCTGTGTGGTTTGGGCAAGTAACTTAATTACTATAAACCTCTGTTTCCTAATCTATAACATAAGGTTGTTATTGTAAGTGTTAAATTATATATTTAGTATAAAAGCACTTAACTTGATATGAAGCACATAAGTGCTCAATAAACGTTGGCTATTTTTATTACAATTATTATTAACGCTTTGGTCACAGTCTCCTCATGAATACTTCCTATCATGTTTATCCTTCAAGGAGAGAGAAACTCACCTAGAAGGGGGAAAAATATTTAAAGCATTTACCTGTACCAGGAAAAAGAAATTTAAAGACTGGAAGCAAGAAAACTGGCAATAGACTATTTTAAGATTCATTAAAAGGGGCTATCAAGGCCAATGAAGAGAACTGTTATTTGAGGAAGCTGAGTCAACATAGCAGGTAAGAACTTGCTTTGGTGACTCCTTGTACCCAGAAAGAAACAGAAAACAAATACTATCGCTAGAATATTAAAAAGCCAGAAACATTTAGGAATTCATAAAGACAGAAAATAGATGCACATAATCTTACATTGTTGTCAGTAACATCAGATGATAAAGTCTTTTGTAGGGGGCACATTGGATGGAACAAAATGTTTTTAAATGTATATGCTATTTAAATTGTTCCTATACTAGGAATCTATCCTCAAGATGTGTACTGAAATGTGCATTTAAAAATTGCTTGTGTATATTTATATATATTTACGTTTTCTTCTAATTGCAAAAATATTAGAAATAGCCAAAAGGTCTAGGAATGGTCATCATTAAACAAATGAAACACTACACAGATATGAACAATTATAAGGAAGCCTCATAAGTACTGAAATGGAAAATATTTTGCTATTTCTATTTATTCTTCATATTTAAAGACAGGTGAGCGAAGAAAGGAATGTGCAGAACATTCAACAAAGAATACAGTTCTACTTTTGTAAAAATAAAATCCAACACTCTTAACTAAACATTTAATATGTGTGTGCACAAATTTATTGAAAAGATTAGGAACTTCCAAACTATCCTGTTGAGAGGTATGTCAGTCAGATCCAGCCAGGATTAAGAAATCATAAAAGTTACCTGCACTGTGAGAATTTAATCAAAGTGATTTCTAAATTAAGTCTAGAGTTGTTAACTAAATAAGTAGAATTTTTCACAGAGAAAGCAACTAAAAGAAGTGGTGATTACTCCTAGGTTACGGGAACAATAAGAAGAGGCTAGAATTATCAAAATTTAGAAAACTCTCAGGAAGTTCTATGGGCCCAGGACAGGAGAATGGCTGGCCCAGTGCTGTTGTCTCTGAGGGGGCATAATGAAGCTCACTGGCAAGCACTAGATAAACTGCAAACTGGATTCAGTCATTACCCCAGAAAGCAACTGCCAGTGCTGTGAGAAAACAGTGTTGCTTTGGTGATACTGACAAGAATAGAAATCACAGGAAATCATAGGCAACAGATAGGAAATCCATAGGAAGTCCACATCCATAGGAAGTCCACAGGAAACAGAAATCCACAGGAACACACAAAAGGTCCACAGGAGGTCCACAGGAAACACCCAGGAGGTCCACAGGAAGCACAGAAACTCCACAGGAAATGCACAGGAAGGCCACAGGAAGTACACAGGTGGTCCACAAAAAGTCTACGAGAAACATGGGGAAATTCACAGAAAGCACACAGGAAGGAGCAGCTCTCTACTTCCTACTCTCCCTTGTAGCTTCCCTCAAGCCCACCTTTGGCAGAACCCTACAAAGCCGAATAATGTCTACAGAGTCTCTGCTCCAAAATCACAAGGCCTAAATACTGGAATCAGGACTCCATGCAGAGTCACGATCACACTGGTGAAAGGCCTTCCTGAAGTCACGTTGATGAGACTTTGAGATGCCACACAGATGCATTTGTGACCTCAGGCAGATGTGATGAGCAGTTGCCTCCAGTGTGATCCATGGATCATCACTCAAAAGCAAGGTAGAGCTGGAAGTTCATAATTCAAATATCAGAGGTAGCACTTCTCAACTCAAAACAGCCTATGCTTCCATTTGTGTGGAGCAAGAAGAGTCTTTTATGTTTAATTTTCATCAAGCTGTGAAATGAGATTTTAGCTGTAGGTGTCTCTTTGAGGCCAGCCGAGCTCAGGAGGCCTGCCTCTTTTGAATCTATAAAATTGTCTCCCCACAGTGTCCCCCACAGGCAAGAGTACGCAGCCCAGTTGAGACAGCACCTTTTTCCTTAGACTTTCTGTGAGTTTTTTCCTACGATTTTTTTCAATCTCAGAAGCCCCAACAGTACCAGTATCAGTCACTCACCAAAAACCATGTCTAAGTTAATAAAGGTTTCAGGGTAGCTAACCAGTCATTTTGGCACTAAGGGCCAGTAAGTGCTGGGGAGGAAGAGAGAATAGATAAAGGCAAAGTTTATAGTTTCATTTTCCCAAGATACCTGAAAAGTCCAACTGGAATTAAACAAAGAGCAGGTGCTTACACGTTTTCCTTAAAGAAATGGTACTGATATGCATAAAAATAATAGTACTCTATGAGTTCACATGTTGAATTTAAGTATAGAATTATGTCCATTTGGTCTTTCAGAAAGAATACCCAATCTCATCCACACCACAAAGAATACAACCAATGAAGATCTAGTAAGAACTGGAGTAGAAAGATTCTTTCCAAGGACACTCTCTTGGTCCAAGATTTGGAAACTGATATCCAGAAAACAGAAATAATCTCTCCATGGTCATGCAGTGCTGATAGGCTGAGTTAGAACTAGTGCCTAGGTCTTCTAGTTTCCTGGTCTGTCCATGACCCTACAAATGCTCTTCCATATCAGTGGATGTGTATGTAACAAGATGGAGAACATTAAATGTGTCCAACAAGCCACATATTAGGAAGAAATAGCCAATGATCCAGTTAGAATAGAAATTAAAACCCAAAAAGTAAGTTCAAGGAATTAAAGATGGTTTCTCAACTTTCTTCAAGTAATGGGTTCTGTTAAACAGATTTTCTGAATTCCTTCAGGAATACAGGAATGTAGTTCAGGGTCAGAAACTGTGACAGAATAGATCTAATTAAATGATTGGTCGGAAAACTGAGATTTTGGTTGGAGGGTTATAGTCCTAGAAGGAAGAAAAGAAAAGAAGCAACCCAGGTAAAATCATGTGTTACCTAGAAAAGGATAGGAATGGAAGGGAAGAATATTACCAGTTTTGCCAGAGACACACTTGGGAGAATAAAAATTACTGAGAGATTAAATTATTGGCTGAGTTGAACGTGATATAAATCCCTATGTCTATTAGGATAATGTTAGCTGCTAAAACAAATCCCCAAGTCTAGTGCTGAATAATGTCTCAATCAGGTAAAATTCTTATACAGCTATTCCTGGTGAATGTATAGGTTCTCTCTACATGGTGATTACAAGTCCCTGGAGCCTTCTATTTCCTGGAGCTACCATCTCCAAGGCCTTTGAGTTTTTTTGCTCTTAGCTGGTAAAAAAGTAAAAAAGACACTGGAGGTAGCACACTCACCACTTTAAAACCATGCTCAAAAAGTATACACATTACTTCTACCACCGTATTTTCTTCAAAAAACAATTCATAGGAGACCCACTGGGCACTAAGTAAATTTTGAAAATCAGATCTCTACCTGGCACCTAACAACTTGCTTTAATGTTGTTTACTGTATGACATAGAAGATCAAACTACGAAATAGGAGACAGCTCAGTGACACCTTGCGCCCCCACTCTTCCTACACATTTTTCATTAAAGTCTATATTGCTTCTCAAAATTCTGAGAAGTTGGTTGGATTCTTTGAAAAGAATTTGAAATTCTGTGAATGAAGTGGGGTGTGGCCATTAATCTGTCCAAAGGTCCAGGGCATAAGGCATTGTTCTATAGTATAATTGTACTATATTAAGATTGCAATTTTAACAGAGGAAGAGACTTCAAAAGTTTATGTGTGGAGAAGTGGGTGGAAAGGAGAACAATGAAGAGAATGGTATAGGAATTGGCCTGGTTTTTAAAGACAGGACATAGAACCAGAAACTGATGACATTTCCACAAATGCCGTGTTTCAGAAATTCTCCCAGGACTCTGACCTCTGACCACATGGTAGGATTGTATTTCTGGATCCCTGGTGTTTCAATGGAGCTGCAAAACTAGATTTCACCATTGAAATGGGAATAGCAGTAATGCATACCAATTTCAGCGTGAACATTTAATTCCCAGTGAAGATGCATCCAGGCCCACTATCCATCTTCTACAATAACTCACATGTTCAAAATGGTAAATATTTCCCTCGGTTTGGTCTGTGCCCTATTATAACAAACAAAGAACACTGCTGATCCACGAAGAAAATGTAGTGAGGGAACAATTAAATTCTCTTGTTTCTGGCCACTGGGATTGGGGATTTGTTTTGTCACTGTGGCATAAACTAACCCAACCTGACTGAAACAAAGGATATTGAGATAGTAGGATAAAAATATGCTGTTTCCATATTGGAGAAAAGATACAATACAGAGTAGGTAAGTGGGCATTTTATTTTCCATATCAGAGCACAGAAATTCTACATTCATAATAAAACAGTGGCAGAGTCCATCTTACCTACCAAAATAGAAAGAAACCCATATGCTTGAGAATCAAAAATCATGTAAAACAACCATCTTTGTATAGGATGTCATGCTCAGAACACCATCAATGATAATCGAGATCATTACTGTGGCTACCTTTAGACACCTCTGCAGATACTTCAAAATGTGAATTCTAACTAGTCCTCATCTCTGTTTCATTTGTTTCTAGAGGCAAAGACCCATGAGGAGACACTCAATTGCCCGATTAAAGATCATAGGTCACAATATTGCCAACGAGGAGCCAAGATGAAAGATCTCTCTTTTCTGAAAGTAGTACGTTCTTCCAACATCACATTAATGAGAGGGCTCTCCAATACAGGAAATGGGATTGGATACTAGAAGTTGAAAATAAAGATGACAAAGACCTCAACAAAAAAATAACATTAGAAAAAAAATAACATAGCCTGAGGGCTAGGGATTGAGCTCAGTAGTTAGAGTGCTTGCCTTCCAAGCACAAGGTCCTGAGTTCGATTCCTAGTACAAAAAAAAAAAAAGAAAAACATAGGTTTGCTCTGACCTTGACTGTCTCCCATCCCTGTCCTATTTTTCTACAACTGGAATTCTCAGTCTTAGATCGTCCTACCATAGTCTTTTTGCTATAACAGCCTTGGTGGTAAAAAGGAGAATTCTGTTTTCAACCTGCTGGGGCAGAAACACAGAAAATTTTTTGATCAAGAGTTTCATGACCTACCTTAAGAAAGTATTGTCAACAAATAAAATATGCCAACGGATAAAGCTCTTCTTGTTTTGAAACGGAGGCCCAGTGTATCACTATGCACTTAATTCCTCTAACCGCAGGCCAAGTAATTTTAAGTGAGTCAACTTTCTAAGCCCTGGATTTTTGCACTGTAAAGTGCGGTTAACAATCCCCGTCTTATAGGGTTGTTATGAGAAGTAAATGCAATAACAAGGAAAAAGATCTGGCTAAATGCCTGGCACATACAAGGGTCTCAACTATGAGAGTTTGTTTATCCTCTATAAAAGTTTATAAACTAGCTAGGAAGAGCAGACACATCCTTTCTGTAAGCTGAAAGGGAGTTTTAAAACCATGCTATCCAGGATTCTCAAAACATATAGTTGCACAATTCCTCTCTGCGAACATGGGGTGTTATGGCTTGAATGTTTCCACCAAAACTAATCTTGAAAGCTTTAAGAGGTGGGACCTTTAACAGGTGATGAGGCCATGAGGTCACCACCCTCATGACTGGATTAACTCATTAATGGTAATGGGTTAATGGGTTATCGCAATAGTGGACCTGTTACAAAAGACAACTTGTGTCCCTCTCATAATGCGACATCCTGTGCCACCTTGGGGCCCTGCAGAGAGTCCCCACTAGCAAGAAGGACAAATAGATTAACATGTTTGTGTTAAATCTAAATTTATGATTTATCTAAACAAAGTTGCTTAAATGTTTATGCCTCTAAATTGTGTGATCATGTGTTGGTAAGTTTAAGGCAAATTTTCTTGTCAGCATATCCAAGGAGGAAGTGGAGCTCTTTTTTTTAGAGACCAAAACTACCAGAAGGATCATGGTAACACTATCAAGAGCATACAACCACAGAAAATAGCGGAGCAATTTATAAAAGCTATAATTCCTAGCTAACAGAATCAACTGCACAGGTACCATGTTGTGATTACTATAGCTTTGCAGTGGGTTACAGAACTCATCCATACATCAAAATGTTGCACAGTACACCATAAATATAGACAATTTTTATTTATAAATTAAAAAATTAAAAACAACTTTAGAACCTAGAAAAAAACTCTTTGTTGAACAAAAAGGGGAATTTTTCATAGGCTGTGTTGATACTTCCTATCTGAAGTGTCATCTGCCTACAGGTACAAGTGGACACAAGTGGAGTTGGCCAGTAGACACAGAGGACAAAGTTCAGATTTGAAGGCTGTTTGGGGTGAAGGGAAGAATACAAAGAAGAAGAAAATTGGTAATGTAAAAAGCAATTATAGTAGCCCCTCTCCTCATTTAAACAGGGTAAGTTCCAAGATCCTCAGTGGGGACCTAAAACCACAGATAGGACTGTACGGTTTAGATCTAAAATGTTCCCTGAAAGTCTCGTGTGTTGGGGAGTCTCATGTGACTGATGAGTCCAGTAGCTGAACATGCTGCCAGGATATGAGGCCTGATGAGAGGAGGTGCATCCCTGGAAGAGTCTATTCTTGTCCCTTTCCTCTCTGCTTCCTGGCTGCCATGGGATGAGCAGCTGTCCTCTACCCATGCCCCTCCACCCTGCTGCCTAGGAGCCGGCCAACTTTGGACTGAACACAGTGGAAACTGTGAACCAAATAAACTTCTTCTCCTTTAAATTTCAGGGACCAGGTATTTTGGGTCAGTGACTAATATTCAGGCTGAACCCTATGGACTGTGTTTTCTCGTATACGTAACTATGATAAGCCTTCGTCTTTTACTTAAAGAATCACTTCAGGGATTCTCTATGGCATATTGAAATTGCCAGTTTGGAGCCTCACTAAGTAAAATAAGAGTTACTTGAACACAAGTAGGGCATTGTCACCACAGCTAATCTGATAACCAAGAGAGCTACTAAGTAACTAATGTGTGGGTAGTGTATATGTGATGGATACGCTAGGCAAAGGGATAATTTACATTCTTGGTGGGAGGGAGCAGGACAGAGCAAGATTTCATCATGAGTTTCAAAACCATGCACAATTTAAAGCATAAGAATTGCTTGGCTCTGGAGTTTTCCTTTTAATATTTTCAGACCACAGTTGAGCGAGGATAACAGAAACCACAGAAAGCAAAAGCATAGATAAAGGGGTATCACTGCCACGGTTTCCATCTCAAAACAACAGATTTCAATAAACAGCTCTCTGTTTTACAAGAGATAAAATTCGAGGGCCCTAAAAATAGATCAAAATCATCCACAGCGAATAATATAGGTCCCTGGAGGAATAAGAAAGGTAAGTAACCTTGAAATCATAATTAAGGAAGTCATTGAGAAAATATTTCCCAGATCCATAAAGAGACCTAAGCAAACAAATGAAAGTAATTCCCAGGATTCTGGACAGACAAGTCCCTAAAAGAGAATCCCCAAAGCATGGCATTGCACAGAGTATAAATAAAAAGGCAGATATTGAAAGAAAAGAGGACGCCAAGACCAGAAGATAATTAATTGGGAAGAGGGCTAGGGAAGCAAGCAAGGGGTACAGAGGCACAAGTCTTGGATTAGGAGTTAGCAGGCTTGATTGGTGTCTGGCTCAGCCACCCTGTGGCCTGTGGCCAACTTACTCCATCTCATTATTTACCCCATCTATGAAATGGGGGTAATTACATCTGCCTCCTCTGATAGCAACGGGATTGAGTGAGATAATGCTTGTGTTCAGGATTTTCAAACATACTTTTGCTTTGATGGGGCGGGGAAGAGTCGAAAGGAACTTGGGGACAGAGGAGTGCTGCTCTGCCCTCATTGCCGCCATTTCACTGAATCAAGCCCCTCCAGTTATTCCTGTTGTGCACCATTAGCCGCCTTATGAGACTGTGTCCAGAGAGAATGTTTTACAGCAGAAAAATACTTCAAAAGCTACTCACCAGAGAGAAGACAGTTCATGAACTGAGAAGCACAAACCTAGAGTATCAGAATCTACCCATTCATACTTTGGTCTGCTAAGGTTGTGCTTGGAGCAGTTCTACGCATTAAAGATGTAGCAGAGAGCAAAACAATGGGGACAAGAGAGAAAACACATAAACTAATAAATACATAATGTGCCAGGTGCTATGCAAAAATATGAAGTGCGGTCAAGGGTTAGTTAGTTGAGGGTGTTAATTTAATGGGTGGTTATCACTTTGCTGGCAAAGTGAGATGTGTTTAATACAGAATACTGATACTCATTTTGGAAAATTGGTACATGCACATAGCAGAGGTTGATCATTTCCGATTCCTTTACAGCCCTTTGTCTTGCCATCCCCCTCCCATGATTCCCTTCCCCATCTCCAAAATCCTCCTTTCCTGTTTCCTGTCTTCTCTCCTTTATTTTATTCATTTATTTATTCATATTTTAGGATGTTCCTATAATAGAAACCATGCAATATTTAAGTTTCTGTATCCATCTTATTTTGCTTAGCATTATGGTCCATTTTTCTGCAAACAACATGCTTTCACTCTTCTTTATGGCTGAATAATATTCCATTATGCACATATACAATATTTTCTTTACCCATTCATCTATTGACAGGTATCTAGCCTATTTCTGGAGCTTCGCTATTGCAAATGGCACAGCTCTAAGCATGAATATGCATGTATCATTATAGTAGGATGTCTTTAATTTTTTTAGGAATATTCTCCAGAGAGGTATAACTGGGAGAATTGGAATTCTATTTTTTTAGTTTTTGAGGAATCTCCATACTGCTTGCCATACCAAAAACCATCTACACATTTAATACAATCTCTACGAAAATACCAGCAACATTCTTCAGAGACCTAAAACAAAATTCTAAAATTCATAGAGAACCAAAAGAGACCCAAAGCAGCCAAAGCAATCCTAAGCAAAGAGAGCAAAAGGGAGGCGCCACAACACCGGATTTCATATTACACCACAAAACTATAATAACAAAAACAACACTGTACTGGCACAAAAATAAACATGTAGACACCATGCACCTACAGCCATCTGATTTATGACAGAAGTTCTAAAAGCGTTTGTGGATAAAGTGATATTTGCACAGGGCTAAGGGAAGGAGGGGCTGAGCCATCCCGATGTCACTGGGAGAATGTTCCAACCACACAGAGAACTATAAGAGGGCAGAGAAGAGGTAAAGAGGAGGAGTCACATGCAAGAGTGCACAACACAAGAGGACCTTGTGTCCCGTTCTGAGTGAGACGGGGAGCTAGGAGATGGCTCAGAACAGAGGAGGGAGATGATGTGGTTTGTGTTGTAGACAGATGGGTCACTCTGGCTACTGTGCAGGGAAGAGAGTGGATTGGACTGCGGAGAATCAAGAGAAATAAGAAAATAAGTCAGAGCTGGACATGGTGGTGCACAACTGTAATTCCAGCACTCTGGGAGGCCCAGGCAGGAGGATGGCAAGATAGAGCCCAGCCTGGGTGAGTCTCAAAAGAAAACAATGATAATAATTATTATTATAATAGTGAAAGGCCTGGGAATGGAGGTTAGTGCAAAGACCCTGCGTATGATCACCACTACCCACCACATACCCGCCTCCCCCGAAAAGAAAGAGAAAAGAAAAGAAGTTGGGAGGTGACGAGAGACAGAGGAGAAGCAGTGCAGAGGAGGTGGTGGCGAGCAGGGGACAGATTCAGGATGTATTTGGAAGTTAGAGTGGCACCATGTTTTGATGGATTGCACGTAATGTCACAGAGCAGAGTCCAGGACAGATCTAAAGTTCTTGGAGAGACAACTGGTAGACTGGGGCTGCTGAGATGAGAATATGGGACATGTGAATTTGAGACAATTTTGATAGGAAAGAAAGGATCAGGAGTTCTGTTTGGGGGTCTTTAATTGGGAGATGTTTCTTTGACTTAGTACAGGACATAACCAGATGACTGGCGTGGAAGTGAGAAGAGACTAGGCTAGAATTAGAACCATAAGGCTGAGTACATGGAAGCTACTGAACAATGGGGGAAGGGAGAAACTTTCAAGCAATAAGGACCAATGGAGGAGCGGTCCAGGACCCTTCAACATCACTTATCAAAGACTACTTTAGCATAGGTATGCATAGGAGATTGTTTCCAGGACTTCTGTGGATACCCAAATCTACAGATGCTCAAGTCTTGCATATAAAATGGCATCAAATTTGCATACAATGCATTGGCATCCTCCCATCTATTTTAAATCATCCCTAGATTACACATAATAACTAATACAATGGAAACGCTCTGTAAAGCATTTTTGTACTGTACTATGTAGGGAATAATGACAACAAAAAAAGCCTGTGTGTGTTCAGTGCAGATAAAATTTTTTTCAAATATTTTCAATCAGTGGTTGACTGACTGCAGAAGCAGAACCCAATGATACAGAGACCCGACTGTAATTTTTAACTTATTGTACCTGATCACACATTAAAAGAATGAAATGTACCAGAAATAGGTAATTTTAGTATCATACTGTGTCATTTTGACTTGAAAGATTAAAGAAATAGAAGAAAAATAATTAAATATACAGGACATAAAAGTATAACGAAAGGTAGAGATTTAGATGAGGGAAATGAATCCAAGAGTACATCTCCAATCTACGCTGGAGAAGAGAGTGTGGCCCGGTGCAGAAATTAACACAGCAAGCAAGGCACACATCCAGCCATCAGGAAGTACCTTGACTGTACGTATCTCCTATGATCCTTCACTGTGATAGGCCAATGTGATTCGATTAAGAAATGCCTAGAAGATTAGTGAAACACACTTCTTGGTGTACCTGGGTGGGTCACAGAGACATGACCTTGGGTAGTATATATGACCCTGACCCCTTCCTCTACGACATTATTCCCGTACTCTGCTTCCCAGCCATCAAGAAATAACCAATTGTTCTACCATGTCCATCTACCACATTTACCCCTGGCCAGCTAACCATGGAGCCAAATTAAACCTCTCCTCTTGGGTGTTAGGTCCCAGCAACAGGAAAGGTGACTAATATAAGAAAAGAGATCCTTCTGCCTCTACCACTCACTAAATAAATAAAGAATAGTCAAAATTACACAGAAGCCCTGATGGAACAAAAATGCAGAACAAGTGAGAAAGAATTTCACTACCTACCTTCAAAGGAGGAGCAAATCACTGAAATAAAGAAGGGAGATTTAGAAAACATACTCTTGACAAGTAGCGTCTGGGCTCTTTAAACTAGGAATGGAAAGCCATAACAAGCTGAGATGAAGACGTCACAAAATAAGAAGGGAACTAAGTGATATAAGAAAAACTTGCTTAGAAATCAGAAATGTCACTGGGCAAGGAACATGACTATTTTGCTCACCATGATCTAGCCAAGGCCAAACATACCTATAATTGTACTGATCTATGTTCCACAGGTTGTGTAGGGAAAGTGTGCAAGGGCCACTGTGTCACATCCTAAGTCCTAGAATATGAAGACCTTCATGTAAAACTTGTCTTATCTTAGGAGGTAATATCTTAACTCTTGTCCTGATAATCTAGTAACCTGTTAGATTATGATTCACTTCACAAATAACCAACCATTCACATTTCTAATAAATTGGATATAGTCGGGGAAATAGGAACAGCTAACAGAATAAGGTCAATTAGCTACTAAGGAGAACACTCTCTGATTTCAGCCTTTTTAAGGTTATGCCCCAAAGAGCAAAATTAATGGCAGTTCTCCAAATTCAGAGAAACATTTAGGGCCATTTAAAACCATTAGGATCAGAAGCCCTTTCGAAGGTTTGGATACGTACACTTGCCTTCCTTTTGTTCAAAATAACCTCCTATGCTATCAATGTCTCTCCACCACACCAGCTAAAGGATGTAATAATTGTACAATACTTCATCCTACTCAAAGTGTTTTCACATCCATTATGTCATTAGAGCCTCGGAGCAATTCAGATCAGGTGTCTGCCAGCGTCCATGCTGCAGAGGTAAACTGCAGAAGGAGAGAGATTCCTGTGGCTTCCCAGGACATGCTGCGGAAAGGGCTAATGGCCCCCATCCTACCCGCCTTCTTCCTTTTCAGCTACTATTACACTCTAGGACACAGTAGCCAGGCCTGACACCTACGTCATGAGAAGCTTAGTCGACAAGCATACCAAGGATTCAGCTTGGCTAAGCAATGCTCAAGTGATATTTTGCCAAGATCCTCAAAACCATATAAATAAAAACATAAGGGACCTCAGTTGCTTTGTGGGAGGAAGGCACAGAAAGGGCATGAAAGGGTGGTGTTAGGTTTAAATATCAAGTGTCCCCCAAGGCTTGTGTATTATTGAGGATTTGATCCGGAATGCAGCAACGCTCAGGGGTGGAACCTGAAGAGATGACTGGTTTGTGAAGGTGCGAACCTCATCAGAGGATTAATCCATTAGTATGTTCATCGTTGAATGGGCTATTAGGACACAGGGCCCAGTTACCTTGTTGGCTGCCATGAGGCGAGCAGGTTTCCTCTGCTATGTTGCTCCTGCCTTACCATAGGCCTAAAAGCAATGGAGCCTACTGCCCGTAGACTGAAACTATGAACCAAAGTGAGCCTTTCCACCTCTAATTTAGCTTTCTCAGATACTTGGCCACAGCAACAAAAATCTGACCAATACAGGTACCTATGAGTGGCCAATGTGTTCCATTTCTTGATCTGGGTGCTATCATATGGATGAATTCAAATTGGGATAATTAATCAGCTTGCACCATTACACTGTGTGCACCTTTCTGTATCAAGGTTATGTGCTTCAATGAGTAGGGATTTGGCAGGGGGCTTGCTTTGTTTTGCTTCTCTTTGTTTTGCTTTTGCTTTGCTTTGGCAGTAGTAAACATCGAACCCAGAGCCTTTGCACTGAGCTACATCCCCAGCCCTTTTTATTATTATTATCATGATCATTATGATTATGGTTATTGTTATTTTATTTTGACGTAGGCTCTTCCTGAGTCCCTGAGTCACCCAGGAGACTGGCCTCAAATTTTTGACCCTCCTGCCTCAGCCTCTCAAAGTGCTGGGATTACATGCATGTGTCATACACCTAGTTAAAGGTGAGGCTTTTAAGGGTACAGCTATCTCTCTGATTCCATGTTCTCCTTTGTCTCTTTTGTCTCTCAGCGTTTTGTATTCTTTTTCTCTCCCTTCCCAGGGTGAATCACCCTACTTGTTAAAATTGTACTACAGCAAATGTTAGTAAATGATGTGCCTTGTGGTGGTGATTAAGTCAAATCAAACACATTTGTCACTGAAGAGATGGCCTCCAGCTGTTTATCTGGGAAATATAATTGAATACTAATGGGATAAACACTATAAGTTGCCAGTTTTATTTTCACTAAAGGTGTGAGCTAAAATATTAGAGGAGAAATTTCTTGAAATTTAAAATACAAACAGACTCGTTAAAACACACCATAATTCTTCTAAAGAATTTAGCATAGGTGATTTCAAAATCAACTCATCTCCCTGCAACAGGGAACAAATACCAAGGAGGCCCTTATTTATACAGTGCAGCTGACACTTTATACTTTAACCCCAAACCAATTATGCTCACTCCTTGCATGTGAACTTATCACTGCATATCACAACTACATGTTGTCCAATTTGTGTTTTCCAAAAATGCTTGTTACACCTCTTACCTTTGAGCCACACTCATTATCAAACAGCAGTTATCAAGATGTGGACAGAAGTGGAAAAGAGGCTCTGAAAAAGTTTCCTAAATGACTCCCAAAGTGGATTTGTGATGTAGAAGACTATGATTATTGTTAACGGAAGTGAAAGGTTTAAATACAATGGTTTCACTCAAAAACAATGCCTGAGATTCTATAATATGCCCAAAATACCCTAAGAGCTTGCCAAAGTGAACCACAGACTTGGATCCCACTCTGAGGATTCCTGTCTGCCGTCTCAGAGATTTGAGGGACACTGAAGATACAGCAAATCTGTACAGACCCACGAAGACAGCAAGACACTAGTGCAGCTATAATGCATCTTTGGACTATTTGGTTCGCCTAGTTGCAGGGTGTAAGGTTCAATTTCCACTGTCCCTTTTGTCGGATGAAGCCACTGAGACAGAACAGGGAAGTCAAGCAACACAGCCAACATTCTCAGACCAGAACCCAGCTAGTTCCCAGGACTGTTTTGTGACTATCTGTGAAGATATTTGAAATCATACAAGTCAAGCTTTCCTGAATTATAAAGGTAGTGTAACAGGAGGCCAGACAACCTCATTGGGATGGTCTCACGGCCATGGACTACATGTTGGGAGTGAACCCGACTGAGACCCAGGACCAAACAGATCAATGATGCAGGGACAGTTGGAGGGAGACGCAAGGGATGAGGCACTAGGTGGGGCTGGCTGTTGTTGGAGGTCTTGTGGAAGCAGAGTGCTGGGTCAGGAAGGACCATCAGGGGGCAACCACCAGAAGAGCTGCAGGTATTCTGGGTGAGGAAGACCACTGGACTCAGGAGCCCTTGCAGGATTCCGGGACCTTCCAGGGTCTGAGATCACTGGTTCCATTACACACAAGCATTAAGGTGCTTACTTTTCTAATTTTTCCTATATATCTTTGCAACGACCCATCATCTCCCACTGTTGCGAAATGTGTCCTGTTATGGTTTAGATCTAGAAGGTCCCCCAAAATCTCATGTGTTCAGAGGTGGAACCTTCAGAATGTAACTGATCATGGGGTACAATACCCTTCATGGGGTGCTATACTTACCAGTGGATTCATCCACTTATGAATCCTTAGCTGAACGTGCTGTCAGAAGGTGGGTCACTGGGGACTTGACCTGGAAGGGTTATCTCCCTCCCTCGCTCCTCCCTCCTCCCTCTGCTTCCTAGACACTATGACATGAGCAGCTGTCTTCCACACGGGCCTTTGCACCATGTTGTTCCTGCACTGGAGCCAGCCAACTATGGACTGAATCCTCTAAAAACTGTGAGCCAAAATAAATCTCTCCTCCTTTAAATTGTGAGTGTCGTATATTTCACCTCAGCATCAAGAAAGTGACCAAGATATGTCCCAACCAAGCTAACACCAGGAAGAGAAAGAATACAAAGTGTCATTAAATTAAAGAATTTAATGACTCCCCCAGGGGTCGGCTTGCCTTTGTCTCCCTAGTCAACCAGAGCCTGTTCACCGAACAACAATTTTCAGAGAAATTCACTTCTTGAATTGGACCGGAGGGACACACCATTCATAGATACTTTTGCTCTATCAAATTATTCTTACCTTTTCCTTTCGACAATCTTTCCATTCAAAATTCTTTAATAATATACACAAAACGGGAAACGCGGGCCAGCGTGCATGCTAATGACATTGTGTTCATTTCTCCTCGAACACAGCCTGCTTGCAAAATCATCCTGTTACACTTTTGTTTTATTCTCTGTTCTATTGTGTAATGCACACTTGTTATACTCTCACTTGGCAGGCACAGTAGAACCAAAGGGATTATACACTTAGTATCTGGAAATATTCCACTATCATCAAAGAGCAAAATCTGTGCTCTGCTCCTTCCCCCTATGCCATGCAGGTAAAACAAGAAACAGAGAAGGATCCATTTGCAGGCCCAGAGCAGCACCATCGGAAGAAGCCAGCAGGCTAATGGGAATCACATGGTCTAAGAGACGGTGACATTCTGGAAGTGCAAGCCACATGCAGTACATAAGCAGGAGAGGACTTGGAAAGACTAAGGTGATAGGCTTTTAACACTGTCAAGGAAAACATTCAAATCCTCGGATTCGTGAATTCTATGCCAATATACAATTTCTCCCAAAAATGGAGCATAATTCCAGACCCTTAATGAGATAGAGCCAATCAGAAGACTAAGCAAGCAATCAGCAAACTCGGAGCGGCCCGCTGGGCTCGCTGGTGACATCATTCCCACAGTGGGTCCCACAAAGGGTAGGTGTCTCATTCCCACCTCTGTGCAGACCTCTGCAAGCCAAGGAGCCAGGGAGCCACTTGAAGATTATCAAACCCACAAAAAGACACTGTCACACACAAGATCTTACCACTGTGGCTCTCAGTCTCTGACATTCATCAGAATGGCTTTCGGATGCCCAGGGACACCTGCAGAATCGCTGAAAATGGGACCCAGGTGGCCGTAATTGCTAACAGCACTATATGTGAGTTGGCTGTGTCCCTATTCAGAACAACAGCTCCTCAACAAATATTGGTTTGCAAATTCATTTATTTTTACATCTCACTCTGCCATCTATAATAATGGATAGTGAATGATTTCTTCTTTGGAGAGGTTTTCAGCGCAGAAATATTCCATGGGACGACATTTCAATGTAAATTAAAGCAGAGAGAAAATGCAAGGGGCATATCTGCATGCTGAATCCATTAGCCCTATTACCAGTCCCTCTCCCACCTCATCTCAACTCCATTTGACCCACAGCCAGTCGGGAAAAGGCAATAGCTTTACCAAATCTGGTGTCCGGTTCTCGGGTGTTCAAATAAACAGCATTTTCCCTACCAAAGGAGAGCCAAGATTGTACTATGCTCATAAAATATGCACATGTGGGCTCAGGCCAAATGCAAATCATGCCCTGGCCCTATTTAGGAGCTGGCTGACATGCAGGAAAAACAGCCCAAGCCAGGGAGTGCAGAGACCCAGAGCTGTTTCTGCCTTTGCCACTTAGTAGAATTAGGATTCTGGGCAAGTCTTTTCCTCTGGGGGCTTCAGCATCTTCACCTTGAAACAGGATTGTAATAAAAGCAGATGGCTGAGGTTGGGGGTAGGTAGCTCAGTGTTGAGCTCTTGCTAGAATGGTTAAAGCCCTAAATTCAATCCCCAGCACTGCATGCTACTGTCGATATTCACACTCTCATCTTCCTTCCTCTCTGCTTTGACCTTCTGATCTGCCTCATCCTCAAACTGGGGGGCTCCACCAGGAACATGGGAAGAACTCCTGGGTAGGGCAGTACTTCCTCCCTGGTGGCTATTGCTTTGGTCTTCCTGTCTCCTCCAACTTCTTGACCTCATCTCTACTCTCTGAAGAAGGCCTTGTTGACACCCACCCTCTGCAGTCCTCTGTTTGATGCCCTCCTGCCAAGGAGTGGAAAGGAGAAGTACCCCTGCAGGCCAGTACCCTGACATCCAGTCTTGGACTCCCACTGCCAAAGCTCCTCTGCCTCTCCATCTCTGTAGCCTGTTTTAGTACTTAGAGTGTACCTCGTTCCCCCAACCAGTATCTACTTGAAAACTTAACTTTTCATTTGTTTTCTGATTTATTACAACTCCTGGTTACACAGTAGTATTCCAATTCCCATCTTAGACTGAAGCCCTAAATCTCAAGCTCAACTTAGCCACTGGCTTGGCCAGTTTCCCACTGACAGGCATTTTTCACACCAAGAGCCTGTAGAATTGCCCACCTGGGTATAGCCTGCTGCCTTCCCAAGTGCCTCGGTACTGTACACTGGCCGCCTACCAACACTGCCTGGGCAGCGACTAAAACTCAACCCATTCTTCCTCTGTCTGCCTCTGAAGCCTCTGCAGCCACCTGGATTGCTCCAGAGCCTGGCTCACCCCCAAGAGGTATACATGGTGCCAAGTCTGAACCCCTCGTGGCCCGGCTGGCTTTCCTGTCCCAGGTCAGTGCAGTCCCACCCCTCATCTTGAACCAAGTCTTCCAAGCTGTTGTTTTCACCCTTCTTTGGAAACTGCACACCCTGTCTTGCAATAGAGGGACACCCATTCTCCTGCCAGCCAGGAGCCTGGACCTTTGGACACCGTCAACCACTTCCTCCTTCCTGGAACATTTTATACCCTTGGAGGCTGTGTTAATTTCCTCTTGTTACTATAACCAATTACTGCAAACTCAGTGGTTTAAACAACCCAAATCTGTTTATTTATAAATAAG
Source organism: Hystrix cristata (assembly GCA_004026905.1). Classification (NCBI taxonomy): domain Eukaryota; kingdom Metazoa; phylum Chordata; class Mammalia; order Rodentia; family Hystricidae; genus Hystrix; species Hystrix cristata. Next base: position 44,390 of record PVJO010009624.1, on the reverse strand, counting down.
TCTTTATTATTTAAAGGTCACAGTCCCACTGCGCTAAAACTAAGTTGTTGGCCAGTTGCTACTGGAGGATAGAGGAGAGAAACCATCCCTTGCCCGGTCCAGCTTCCAGAGACTGCCTGAATTCCTGGTCCACAGCCTTCTTCCAAATCCAAAGCCAACTACTGCACCATTCTGACCCCTGTTTCCACTGTTACATCTCCTCCCTCTCCCAACTTCTTTCTTCCCTTTTAAGGACTCATGTGATCACACTGGGTACACCTAGATTAGAAAGAATAATCTTCCTATCTCAAAATCTTTACCTTAAGCTCAACGGTAAAGTCTCATTTTCCTTGTATATTAACAGGTGCTGAGATTAGAAAGAGAATATCTTTGGGGGCCGCAATAGTGCCTGTTACAGAGACCATGGCGTTTCTTTCTACCTGTTCTTGGTCCCTCTCTGACAACTCTGCCTCATGTTCCATGGCTGCTGATCTCTGGCATTTTGGGTCCTCCCACTCCGTGATCTCAGTGTGGTCCTATTCCCATAGGTCAGACCTCTCTGCCTGGGTAGATGGCAAAACCGTATTTCCAGTGGGTGGCCAGCCCCAGTACAAAATCGAGAAGTAGCCCGTGCCATCGGTGCCTCAGTAAGGCGTCCTCTAGGGGTGGTTTTATCTCTCTTTGGTGCAATGATCCAAGAGGTGAGCTCATTCTTTTGTAGGAAAAATAAACATGGACAGACAGAAGGAATAAACACAAATGTCTTCGATATCCTAATTTTATCTTCTTGGTATGTAAACAGTTCCAATTTTCTACATTTTGTTCTCCTAGTGCTTTCTCTATGAACTGGGGGGGGTGGGCAGTGAGGAAGCTAAACCTAACAGAAGATAGAAGGAAGAAAATTACACAGATAATAATATAAATGGTTGTCATGTATTACGAACTTAACAGGAATTGTGTTAAGCGCAGCATGTCAACTATTTTATCTTATTTAATCCCCCCAATGAACTGATGTGGTAAGTATTTTTAATATTAAATGGAGAAAGTATAATCTTGGGGCTCAAGTCACTGGACAAGGTCATAAATAAGAGGCAGAGTCCGGTCTTGAACCCCAGCTGCCTGATGGCCATGTCCGTGTTATCAACAATCTACTTGAGGTGAGAAAGAAGGCCAAAGTTCAAGTATAAAGAACATGTGAAATCCAACAGGAAGTGGCTTCTCTTCTTCCAGAAAGCAATACTCATACTTTTCAGTGTTATTTTATTTCTTTTTCTACAGCTGCTCCAGAATTCTGCAGGCCTGGAAAGTTGGATCTCAGGCTCCCTATTAATCCACACACTTGCCACCATTTCCCAGTCTCTGGGGTCAGATTAGCCCCTCGCCCCCAGGAGAGTCGAGGAAGGGAAGTACCTGGGGGACAGCTGGTCTGGGAACTTTCCCTCCATTACCACCCGTCTGCCTGGCCCTAGATAATTCACTATGGCTGGTGGAAATTACTGCTGAATGTTGACTTCAAAAGCTGAAGCAAAGGAAACCAAACCACCCTGGAGATAAGCGAGGCAGAAAGCCTGCGCCAGAGGCTCCCCTGCCACCCACAGGCTCTGAATCAAGACCCACTGCTCCCCTACTCCAGGATCCCAGAAGTGTGGGCCTCCTGAGGAGCCCAGAACTCCCGGCTCCCCTTCGCTTCTGCACTTACCCTAGTGGACGCAGATGGAGCTTTATACACTAGTGGGGCCATGGTGGTCCCCAAACCCTGCAAAGCACAAGGAAGAGATGTTACTGCATCCTGCAGTCTTCCAAGAGGGAAGAGATGGGCCTGTCCCATCTCGTCCACTACTCTGCTATCTTCTCTCTGGATATTACTTTCTTTTCACGAATGTTAAATTATTAGATGGTCCAGTATTGTCCTAGGTTAGCCACTATAACAAAACAGCATCATCTGGATGCCGTATAAATACTAGGAATTTATTCCTTACAGTTCTGGAAGCTGGGAGTTCAAAATCAAGCTGCTGGAGGATTTGTGTCTGGTGAAGGCTGGTTGCGCACAGACGGCTGTCTTTGCCCTGTGATTTACACAGCAGAAGGGATGAGGGATCTCCTGGGGACTCTTTTGTAAGGGTACTAATCCCACTCTAAGAGCTCCACCCTCAGGACCTGAACACCTCCTACTCATATCACTGCGGGGTGAGGATTTTAACATACGAATGGGGTGGAGAGTGAATATTTAGTCTGCTGCAATCCTCTAAAAATCGTTCCTAAGAAAAGAAAGATTAAACGACAGAAACAGAGAGAAGAGGAGGGGTAGAGAGTAGGGGAGGAAGGAAGGGAGGAATAGAGAAAAGAAGGCGGGGATTGGAGGGAGGAGGGAAGAGAGAGAAGGGGAACATCCCCCTTCTGTTCTGGAAGAACATTTTTATTTGTAATTTTATTAATTTAAAATTACTTCAGCATATTTACTCATTAAGTGTATATTCTCTCATAGGACTTTCAGATTGCATTTCCATATGATTAATCCTGTTTACAAACTCAGTTAAATTCCCTCAGACATTTTATACTCTATTTACAAGTATTTCTCCCCCAAACTTCAAGTACTTCAAGAGGAAGATGTACAAATCTAACAAGGAAGGTCAGTAGGCCCTTGAGCAACTCAGAAATCCAATCAATCAAACCTACAAATGTATTAATTTGGATTCTTAAACATTCGATACAGTTTATGAACAGCCATGTTCTCTTAAATTGCTCATATTAAAATCACAAGCCTGTTTTTTTGGTCAACAAATAATAATTGTTTAATAACTGTATGGATCTATAGAGCATAATGTAGTATCTGGGTATATATGTATTTTGTACACTGGCCGAATAAAGCTAATTAACACAACCATCACCTCATATATTTACCTTTTTTGTGATGAAAACATTTAAAATTTGCTCTTTGAGCCATTTGAGATGATAGCACTATTAACTGTAGCCATACAATAGATCTCTAAAACTTACAGAATAGTTTCATTTGTTTGTGTGTTTGTTTGTTTGTTTGTTTGAGACAGGGTCTCACAGTGTATCTCAGGCTGGCCTTGAACTCACTATGTAGCCCAGACTGGCCTCAAACGACCAAGCGATCCTCCTGCCTCAGCCTCCCAAGCGCTGGGATTAGAATATCATTTTCAAACTATCCCAGCACCCACTGAAGTCTCTGAGTATGAATGATCAGGATGAAAGGAGAGAAAGAAAAAGAAAATTTGCAGAATGTGAAGCTATGTCTGCCACTCCTTCACCTGGGAGAAGCTTTTGTTTCAAACAAAGAAGATATAAATAAGCATATCATCATTAAGATTCCAGAAGTCCAGTTGAAAAAGGAAAGATGGTGGAGAGAGTCAGGCAGGCACAGGAAGTTGTCTTGGTCTGCTTTAGGTAGCTATAACAGAATACCACAGACTGGAGTAATTTATCAAGAACAAAGTGTTGTTTGGTTTCTTTGGCTCATAGTTCTGAAGGCTGTGAAGTAGGTTCACGTATGGGCATCCTTGAAAAGCCTGAGTCACAGACCCTGGAATACCAAGGGGAAGGTAGAAGTTTCTCCCACTAAAAATGTCTTGTAGAGAGCTCTGCTGTAGATGGACAGTGGACTGAAAAGCATCAAGGGTGTGCTCTCTCTTCCTCAATGCCACCTACAAAAGTTGCCACCATTTCCTACCCAGCACTGTGGCTGCCCACAGACTTTTCCTGATGCCCAAGACTGTCAAAAAGAAGATCAAGAAGTTTATCCAGCATCAGTCAAAATTAAGTGTAAACTGGCTGGAACCCAGAGGTACTGACAACAGGGTGCGGAGAAGATTCGAGGGCCAGATTCTCCCACCAAACACCTGTCATGGGAGCAATGAGGAAGCCAGATACACGCCACCCGGTGGCTCCCTGGGGTCCACGAGGTGAAGTGGCTGGAAGGGCTGCTGGTGTTCAGAAAATCACACCATGCTGAGATCGCTTGTGACGGTTCCTCCAGGCATGGCAAAGCCACTCTGGAGACCACAGCCCAGCCGCCCATGGAGGTGACCAATCCCAGTGCCAGGTGGCACTGAGAAGAAAATAAATAGACAGCTCATGTGCACGTTTTGCTTGTGCTTGAAAAAAAAACACAAAACTGCCAGAAAGAAAAGCATCAAAGGGGTCCTCAGCTATTGCTTTTCCTGGTGCTCAGAAAGCTTCCGCGTCTTTCTTGATTCCTTCCCCACAGTGTAGAAAAGGAAGAGTCGTCCAGACAGGACTTTGGGCCCCACCGGCAAACTGGGAGGGAAAAACAGTAAAATAAAACAGTTCTCATCTAATGAGCAGGTAGACTCTGCCACACGCACACTTGTTTTGGATTTGTTTTTTATTTTTTCAGTACTAGGGCTCAAAGCTAGGCAAGTACCTCATCGCTCACTGAGCTACATCCTCGGCCCTTTTAAAAATTTTTATTTTGAGATAGGCTCTCACTAAATTGCCCAGGCTGGCTTTGTACTTGCAATCCTCCTGCCTCAGCCTCCCACTGACTAGCTGGGACTACAGGTGTGCACCACCACGCTGGCCTGCATCAGTTTATATATATTATCTCATCTCATCTTCACATAAACCTACTAGACAGGCACCAAAATGATACCAAAAGTGAAGCACAGAGAAGTAAAATAACTTATCTTGCAGCCAGAAGACTCTTGACAAGAATCTCAATAGGTTTACTGCTCCTGAGAGGGTCCGTTCTCTTCTTCTTGTTTAGAATTCTCCAGCACCCAGGGAGGCCAGCCCAAGACGTACAAGGGCACCGAGGGAGTGGAAAGAAAAAACAAAGGCACCTGCAGAGCTAATTAGTGAGTTGAAATCCAACTCCAAAACCTCACTGCTGGTTCCTTTCGCTAAAGGTGAAAGCTTTGATCACAGTTAGCAGCCCAGAGCAGCACTTGGACTAACCTCGGTTCCCCACAGGGAAAGATAAACATTTTTGTGGAAATGCAAACATATCACTAATGGTCTAAAATGGCCTGGAATGGAGGCCTGGCTTCTTTTGGAAACAAGCCCCCCATGGAGGTGCGGGCGGTGGTGTTGTCCTCAACGCCCGCCCGGATGGATAATCTTTCCACCTCCCGCCTGAACTCTTCCCGGGGCAGTGACAGCGCCCGCAGCGCGCAGATAAAGAATGAAGTACTGATCTCCCAGCCAGAAAATCCTGCTCACTCTGCTTACAAAGCCAGCACCTCCCCAACTCGGGAGGTGAATGTCACCCTCTCTGGCTCTGCTCAGAAAGGGAGGTGGCGAAGTGAGGTGGAGAAGTTATAATTACAGGTGGGACCGGCAGCACCTCGGATTGTGATACCAGCCAGGCCTCCTCCGCCAAGCACACCCTGGAAGAACCTCTGCCGCCACCATTATCCAAGCTGCTGTCAGGGGAGCAGCCCTGTTATTAAGTGCCACGCGGCACGTCTGCACCGGAGGCATAATCACAGGTGGCAGACCTGGAGGGGAAGCTGTTCAAGGGGAGAGAAGAAAGAAAACACAGGATGGGCTGACTCAAAACACATAAATGAGGTGTAAGAATTCGATTAGAGACCTGGGGAAGGTGGGAGGAAGTGGCAGGCGGGGCAAGGCTCTCTGAAGTTGCCTTTAGTTCTTGTGTGATGGAGCAGGGGGTTTTCGTTTTTCAGTTCACAGAGGCTGGGGGTCGAAGGCAGAGGGCAGCGGAAGTATCTAGGAAGGTGAGAAACACCAGAGAAAGAGCCCTCTTGGCCCACCTGCTGCTCCTTTCAATGAGATAATGGATTCATGGATCAATAAACTCCAGAGCTATTGGAGGCCTCTCTGACCTGGCCTTTGGCAGGTCACCAAAACCACAAATGACCATCAAAGGCCCCCATCTTGACCACAGTCCAGGCAAGGGGAAGGTTAGAAAGGATTTACAAGATCCAGGCGTGAGGAAATTAAGTGAGGTTTGCTATCCCAATCTCCTGTTCAGAGGGATCAGAGAACTAACTACAGGCTGTTTGCTAGGACTGCAAGTCCCGATCACCAAGAATAAGATTGTCTTAGAGCTGTGGAAAGTGAATGGAGCTCTAAAAACCACTCAACGCCCAGACCTCCCTCCAAGGCAGAACTTCTGGGGTGGAACTCAGGCACCCCTACGTCCTTTAAAACTCCCTGAGATGATGCTGAGGTCCAGCCAGGGGATCCAGAGTCTCCCAGCCTTCAAATTCGTGGCCATGGCTAGAAAACAGCCATTCCCAGATCCCTTAGCAAAAGCAAGGTCATCAGCTAGGTTCATAAATGCAGTAAAGGAGAAGGTCTGGTGTGGATTGGAGCTCACTAAATACTCATGAAACACTGGAATGAATGAATAAATAAGTGAATGACTTGACAACAATAACACAACAAGTTAAATACATGAAAGACAGAGAAACTCGGGTCAATAGGGTGGGGCTGGGGTGGGGAGCGGTGGGGAGGAATCAGGCCTGGAAGGATGTGTAGTAATAACATTTAACATCTGTTCACAGCTTTAAAGAAGATGCATATTTTACACACATTAACTCATTTAGTGCCTTCCAATAGCCCTTGACCTTGGCATTTGTTGGTATTTTAATCCCTACTTTAGAGATGAGGAGAGATTGGGTTTTACCAAAGTCCCAGAGATGGTGAGGGAAGGGACCTACATCCTTCATCTGGAAACCTAATGATGTCCCTAATGATGGGGCTGAGAGTGGGGGAAGAAGGACATTCCCGGCCAAAGAAACAGTAGATGAGGGACATGGATGTTCCGTTCTGGGCATGTGGTTTGTATATGAAAGAGTGGGGAGGTGTAAAGGATTGTTCCTTTCAGGAAAAGAATTGCGAATGTGAGAAGGACGGAGATGTTGGTGAAGGACCTCCCCCCCCAAGACCCGTGAATGCTCAGCACAATTCGCTGGCTTTTCTTTCGAGGTCTTTGTCACACTCTCCCAGGCATTCTTCTTGGAGAAACTTGAAGTTGTCTTATCTCCCCTCCTATATGATAAGTTCCTTGGTCAGACACTGGCCACAGCTGTTTGAATCCCTCTCACGCCCAGCCAGGGGGGGATATAAGTTTTATGGAACCTGCAGCTCATATAATTTGGGAGAATTTTTTTTTAAGAAAAACAATCCTATTAAAAACACCAGATTAAGCACAAAGTAAATATTTAGAATGAAAAATCTCACAGTAACTAACAAATTTTAAAAACAAAACCAGAAAAGGAGCACATATTTTTATTCCTTAAATGCCTGACAGCCTTTTAATACTTTTAAACTTCCGATTTCTTGAGTGCTTTTTGATGTGATGAAAATTTTCTTAAGACCATTTTTGATAGCAAGCATGGTGGACCCAAACTCATTTTAGACTAATATATGCTTAGAAATGTTTATTTGAACATCACTATTTGTTAATGGTAATGTTATGTTTGTCGAGTTATTTTCTTTTATACCTCTAGGATTTGGGGACAATTCTCACACAGAGACTAATTTTAAAGCCTCTTTGACTGGATGACTAAGTAATGGGGAAAAATCCAAAATGCTTTTCCCTACTGTCACACACTATTCAAGACAACTTCTAATCCCAGATGTGGGGAAACAGGGTTTCCTTGCACACCAACCAAACACTACTCCAGCAGACACCAGCTGGGGGTCCTGTAATTCCATTCAATTTTGACAGAGTCTACTTGGAAATAACACCAGATCTTGCAAGTTAGGAGCTCTGTCCCCAAGACTGGCCCCACTTCAGACACCAGTTGCAAGTCCCAGGTTATGACCTGTGCTTCTGACCCCCCTGCTATAAATCAAGGATTTCTGCTACCCCTTCTCAGGTTCCATCAATTTGCTAGAGTACCTCACAATTCAAAGAAACACTGTACTTACATTTGCCTATTTATTATAATGGATATTACAAAGGACGTAGGGGAACATCCAGATGAAAGACACACAGAGGATGAGACATGTGGGGAAAGGGCAGAGCTTCTGTGCCCTTTTCAGGCCACCACTGTCCAGGCACCTTCAAGTTCATGTACCAGGAAGCCACTGTTTGGTCTGGACTTTTGTGGAGACTTTGTTACATAAGCAAGATGAATTACATCATTACCCGGTGGTGACCACCCCAACTTTCAGCCCTTCTGCTCTTCCTGGAGGTCAGGGACGTGGCTTCAACCCTCTAATCATAGGGCTGCTTCCACTGGCACCAAGCCCCAGCCCAAGGTTGTCCGGGAGCCCCCATCCTGTATCATCTCACTGCCAGACCGAAGACACTTATCACCAGGGAGATTACAGAGTTTTAAGAGCTGGGTACCAAGAAACAGGGAAAAGAGAAGGAAGAAACATACATACTTTATAATAGATCACAACATCTCAATGGTCCCCATTTGCCAATGTGTCACAGGCTCTCTTCATTGCAGTAAAAAGCTTTAGGTATAATATGCTTTATGGGATTATACAATAAAGAAATTTCACTCTGTCTAGGAATAGATGGCAGGAATCAGTCCTTCCGTTTTACTTTTTTGATACTTGGAAGAATTCCCACCAACCAGGTTATGATCCTACATGGTTCAATTCTTGTTTCTTCTCTGTTTCCTACTTGCTTCTGGTTGGAATCTGGTCGAATCACTCACTACACACTCCTGGCTTTCTACCTTCCTGTTATCGTACCAGGTAAGTCAGTACCAAGGAGGCTAAAGGTATTTTTAGAAGCCATATGTACACTGAAAGTTCAGCAAGATTGAAACTATACTACCATTGAACTCGGCCTAAATTGCAGACTGCCTTGGCTTCCCCTTCAGAAGATCAAAAAAAAAAAAAAAAATAGTGGCCACTCTTTCAATGATATGCAAGTGGAAGGAAGTATAACGGAAGGGAAGTCAGAGCCAAAAGGAGACAGCGATCCTCACCAATTACAGTTATTATATCATAGAGGTTTAGAGATTTAGCAAAAACCTGTGATCATGCAAACACCTTGCCAGGGCTCATCCAACATCTTGGAAGGGACCCAGGCAAGAGAGGAGTTTGATGTTCGTGCTTTGTCAGCTTCAATGTAGCTCCACCTCTGAACATGTTCCAATGTGTTTCAGAGAACGTGAGCTGAATGAATGAGCATCTTTTTCTCTTATTGCAGAAGCCTGGCTGGGAATTGAGATTGCAGAACATTTTGCTCGAGTGGGAGGGACCTGCAAAGCCCTCCCCACTGGCCAGCCCCAGGCTGTCAGGTCCAGCTTAGTGCAATGCCTAGAATTCAGCCCAATATATTTATGCAGTGTAAGCAGAGTGGACCTGTTACCTCGCTCATTCCACATTATTTGCCTCTATTAATCCAAATTAAAGCTGTGTGCTCCTTTCCTCCTCTTGCTGGCTAACATCTCATGATATATTGATGCATAATAAGCTTATGGTCAACTAAAACCTTTTAATGTCTCACCCTTTGCCAAGCCAGTCCTTTCCCAGGATGTAAACGACCAATTTAGGTACAAATGCGCAAGTTTATGTTGATTCCAATTAAACTGCTTATTTTTACGTTTAGCCCACCACTCTGGCCTGGTGAGATAGATGGGAGTCTACACTATGTCATCCAGCAGGACGACTGTGACTACCCTTTTACATCCAACTCACTGATTGCATTGAATGGGACATGGCCCTGAGTGCCAACCTAGAGCTCATTCCAACTTTACCTTGATATTAATTCATTAACCAGTATCTTTGGTGTCCAGATGTTCAAGCTACTTTGAACCCATCTGGTTATAATACTGTACCACTCAAATTTCAACTACAAGGCTATCAAATGCCTTGGTAGAACCCATGCATCTTTCATACTGCCCCAGTACAATGGCTCAGGGAAGCTGTCAAAATATTTTAAATGAATCTGTGGGTGTAGCTCAGCGGTAGAACACATGCTTAGCATGTGCAGGCCCTGGGTTCAATAACCAGTGCCTAAAAAAAGAAAAAAGGAAATCTAGATGAAGTTGAATGCCTTTTTTTCTTAGCACATCTATTCTTCTTCCTATTGACCTTCAGTTCTTTTTCTACAATTCAAGACACTGCCTTAAAAGCATCTCACTGGCTCATCTGACTCACAGCTCTCTCCAGAGAACAAGACTCTTTTTAACACACAGGAATACATCTTCAAGTGTCTTTTGAGGTCCTGGATCCCAGAATGTGCCTGAATGCATTACTGATGTCATCACAATACCTTGCATTCCATATGGGGCTGGGAATGCAATTTCATCTTACCAAAAATAATTATCTAGGAAAAACACACAAATTCTGCCTTTTCAAAAACAATGATGAATTGTAATTATTAATGCTCCCCTCCAGCCCCAGGGCAGCTGATTTACAGAAGTTAGTGAAACTGTACTTCCAGTTGAGCATTCTGAAATGCGGGCCATGTGATACCAGGATACTAAAAGGCTTCATCTCTGTGGCATAATCTTCATTAGAGCAAAGAGAAATTCCCTCAAGACACTGATTGGCCAGACAGTGCAGATTGCCTCCAAGATGACTCAGCATGTGTCTACACTGTCCTTTCCCAGGGACCTGAACTTGGCTGCCCCCAAACAACCATATCAATTGGAAACAGAATAAAATACGGGCTGCAAGTAAGGAAAGTGAGTTTGGAAAGTGGACACAGGGCACAGACGAGATTGGAGAAACAAAAGCCCCAGGCTCTAAATGTTTCAGTTCTTACTCTCTGTCTGGAATAAAAAGTAGATAATGAGGAGAATGGAGCAAATGGATGAAACAGGTCACCAAGCAGAGACCTGAAAATGTGGCCCCCGTGCAGCATTCGCCATGACTTTGATCACATCTCATAAAGACAGTCATGAAAGAGGACTCCTGAACTGCTTCAGAAAGTGGCAAGAATTATGGCATAAGTGTGTTCAAAGTGAGGAGGGAGTATTTTGAGGGGGATTCACGGCAATATGTCTTTTACTGTAATAAATATTTTTTGTTTTGTTTTGTTTTCTGGGTTTTTTTGGTTTTCTGAGACAGGGTCTTGCTATGTAGTTCAGGCTGGCTTTGAACTCACTATGTAGCCCAGACTGGCCTGGAATTCACGGCAATCCTCCTGCCTCAGCCTCCCAAGTGCTGGGATTACAGGCATGCGCCACCACACCTAGTTTTGTAATAAATATTTTTAATTTAAACATTCACTGTACATTTTGGTCACACCTGGTATGTTGTCTGTAAGACAGGAATAACTCCCACCCTGCGAAGCTTTCTGTGAGATGTCAGGATATAAGAGAATGCTGTTACTAAATAATTTCAAAACAGAAGTCTGCCATTGGCATTGCCCTGGAGCTAGTTATGGATGCAGATTCTCCATTTTGTTTCCAATCCTACAGAATCAGAAACTCCAACCTCTGGGCCCAGGAATCTGTGTTTCAACAAGCCCCCGGGGAGATGCTGATGTATGCTTACATTTAGGAACTTGATTTAATAGAAGGTCAGTAAACATTTAGAATCCAAGCATGAAACAAACACTCAATGACCTCCCTCTGTGGTCACTTCACTGGCACAGAACTGGTCCTCTTTGCTACTGGAAACACAGGACTCCCCAGTGTCAGGCTCCATAAAAGGACATGCTAGGAGTGTCCATACTCAAAACCTGCTATTACGGAGGTGACGGGTGGCCCACTGGCAAATACACAGTCCCTGATTTATCAGGGTTCAACTTGAAATTGTTCAGCTTCACAATGGTGTGAAAGCTCTAGGGTTTCAATGGAAACTAGTTTAATTTTGAATTTTAATCTCTTCCCAGGCTGCTGATACTAGCATTTGGTCTCACTCATGACACAGGGCAGTGAAAGCAAGCCACAGCTCCCAGACAATCCCATGATCACAGGGAGAAACAACAACCATCTACAGTGTGCTGCTAAGCCAGGAAGTTCTGTAGGGCGGGTACATTAAAAATTTTTTTCAACTTGTACAGTATTTCCAACTTACGATGGGTTTATTGGGACACAATGGGAAAGTCAGTCACGGAGCTTCTGTGTAGACATTTACACAAAAGACTGCTGAGGGAAATACTGAAATGTGAGTTTGGACCTTGTTTGAAGTTCCCAACATGTCAATGGCACAAGAATCATAAAACAGAATTTTACAGTCAGGGGCTCATCTATCCTTCACTGAGGGCCTCTGACATCACAGAGGTAGCTGGGAAGAGAATAGGGACAAGCAAAGGCAACCCGAAGGACTAGCAATGGATGACACAGGGATCTTCAGGAGATGTGATCAGAAGAGCAATCAGCACCCATCACACTCAGAGAGAGCTTCAAGGCACATGAAATTTTCTGAGCGTACCATCTGTCCTATATTAACTTATTGAGTGACTTCAACATTATCTCAGTAGGACCTCATAACAACTGTGAAATCGACCCTATGAAACAGAGAAAAGGTACCATTACCACTTTGCTGATGAATTGACTAAGGCCAAGAAGGAACAAGCGACATTTTACCACAATGCCTGAAAAAGCAGTCAAGTTGCTCTTGATTTTGTGGGTCAGAAAGTCTTGGCTCATAGGGTATCCGTGCCTCACAGGGCCATAGAATCCACTTCCAGGGGGGATTTCTTCACTCACGGGCGTGGCACCTTGGGTGCTCCTTGGCCTCTGCTGCCCTACAGAGTGCCATGCCCTTTGAGGCCTCTCCACATGGCTTAGACATCACACAACAAAGGGCCTCACGGCAGACATACTTCTGTGGCCACTGGCTCCCAAAAGGCAGGAAGACGACGCTGGCAGGCCAGCAAAGTACAAGCTAGAGCTGGCACAAGGTCACCTCCACTATATGGTAACTATCAAAGCTATCAAAGAGTCACAGGGCCCAGGTGGATTCAAATGGATGGACGGTTCACTTTCTGATGGTGTAGAATAAACTAGGATTGAGACATTATTTTGACCACCTTAGTCACCCACCAGGACTCTGGTTTCCAGAATCCTACTCCCTTGTTCTTCCTAACAGTTGGCACTTCTTGACATGTACCAAACCTCAATGATGCATGTAGACTTAGCTTAGCAGAACATAAGGGCTCTCCGCACAGCTGCATGCATCCCTTAGAGAATGCTTTCTCCCATGAAAACAATTAGAATTTAGTGCAATTTTTGGCAACTACACAGTTACAAGTTGATAGTAAATATTTTTTAAACCAATAAAATGTATATTCAGAATCGGCTCATCTGGGATTTGTAGTGATTTTAGAAATATGTTTGCAAATCAAATTATCAATTCTAAGAAAATTGAAAGGGGGATGCTTAATCTACATAAGAAAATTAATTCTGGGTGTTTGGCAATCACTTTATCAGCATCATTTGCATGTAAACATTTGAGTTCTTATCAATGATTCTTGTCTAGTCATTAAAGCAGGCCTTGTACTTGGCTAAGTGCTTGTCATAATTTCACAATTTTCACTCACCAGGGCTGGCCACCCTCCAAGATATTCCAATTAAGAGTTTATTACTCTGTCACATTTTTAAAGGCTTGTGTAGACATAGAGTTAAATTGTGTCTAGAGGACGTATCCCAGGCTACAGCTGCTCTGCTTCTGTGGGATTTTTTGGTCTTGTTTTTCTAATGAAAATAATCTATTGATTCTGTTCACAAGAGGAACACACAGCTCCAAATCATTACCTCCTGGCAGTAACTAATTTTTGAGCCCTATCTGCTTCACCACACTCCTTAATGGCAGTCGAATAAATATCTAAAATGCAGACTTCTTAGTCCTTTCTGAAGGATCATATCTTCCAACAAGGGGCAGAAATCAATAAAAGCAACAAATGTTTACTGAGCATCAAACTATGTGTTGAATGCCAAGCAAGGTGCCCTCCAGGTCTTTGCCCTGAAGGGGCTTATCACACAGTAGGGGAAATAGGATAAAGCCACAGGGTGATTCTCTCCTGCCAGGAAAGGACCTCCAACCAGCCATTTGACCTCACTTTCTCAAATAACAGCTCACATGTGACCCGAAGACAACCAGTGTGACTGAGGCCTGGCTCGGGCAGATAAGTAGCAAAACCCACTTCTCAGCTGAGCCGCAGCTCAAAGGCACAGAAGATGTTGCAAACAGGAGTGGTGAGCACTGGGCCTAAAAGGTCATATACACTGAAGAACTGGGACATTTTTATTTTTTGAAAAAAGCTAATCCACAGAGGGAGAAAACTGGGCAAGCTAGCAGCACAAGGTTAGAAAGAGCAAGATTATATAAACCAGTTTGTGCTGCCTGGCCAAAGTTCCCAAGGGGCTGCTTCTATTGAGATGTCTCTCCTTGGATGTGCCAAGCTCTCTCTCCACTGGAATAACTCCCTTTTGTGCGTAAGCTGTTTTGACTGTGTTCTCCACCTTGGAACCAAGAGATCCAAAAGAACCTTGTGTTTTTATGGGCCAAATGACACCTGAGGACTGTTGACAATTCATGTGACCAAGGTTCCTCTGATAAAGAGATGGCTTTGGGCTGCAGTTTAGGATCAGAACATAAAAATGGACAACAAGTTGGGGTGATGCATGTACAAATGGCTCTTTCTGAGCCAAGAGTCCCTTCCAACCTTGGCAGATAGCCTACAACAGGAGCTTCTAACCAAACCTGCTAGGAGTGGTTGTCTCTAGGACGAACCAGTTAACTGGTTTGGGACAGGAATAGGCAGGAGATTTCATTTGTGCTACACACCATCTGCACACTTCGGACGTTTATAACTTATGCATATAGAAGAAAGAAATGAGTAAGCAAATTTCATTTGTTTTTCATAGAACACCCTGGCAGAAGAAATATACAGCATTCCCAAGTTTTTCTGAAAGCAACAACTCACTCTGGATGAGACTTAATGCAGCTACTGGTTCTACACAGTCTGGCTCACACTAAGCTACCCAATGTACCCTACCCAAACCTACTTGCCAACTACCCACCTTCCAGAAACTTCCATCCCAGCTGCTCTGGCCTCCTGGTACAAAAGTTGCATTTTTTGTTTTCATTGTGAAAATAACAACAGTGTTCTTCTAAAGTTCTACTGATGTAATATGTCCATTTGGGGTCAAGAAGCAAATACTGCAAAATACTAAAAAGCCAAAGCCAAACACACAGACAAACTTATCTTCTGCTTTTCCTGTTCTGATGTTTCTTTTTATTCCCTGTTGCCCAGTAAAGCTCTCCACACCCTGCCGCCACTGCCCTGCTCCTACCCTGTGCTGTTTGAGCCCAGTGCAAGGATGATTCTTCATCTAGATTATTCCAACCCACTTCTCCCACCCGGGCTACAGTTAGCAGAGGCCATATGTCCACTTTTCACGCCTCTTCAGTGAGCTCACTTTCTCACCTCCCCAGCCCAGCCTGTAGCTCCCCCACCCCCAGCCCGTGCTGTTGTGGTCTCTGCGCTTCGTGATCCAGGTCTGGGCCTTCCCAAGCTTCCTAGGAGTGACGCCAGAAGAAAAGAGCTAAGCTGTGATCTCACACAGTGTTACAGAAATGCGGATGAGATCTGAAGATTCACAGATGACTCAGCAGAGAGCTGGAGTACAAGCAGAAAGGAACTGTTACGGTTTAGATCTAAAATATCCCCCAAAAGTCTTGTTAGGGGGTGGGGCCTGGTTAGAGGGGGTATGACCTGGGAG
Source organism: Hystrix cristata (assembly GCA_004026905.1). NCBI lineage: Eukaryota > Metazoa > Chordata > Mammalia > Rodentia > Hystricidae > Hystrix > Hystrix cristata. Next base: position 28,806 of record PVJO010009624.1, on the reverse strand, counting down.
GGTGTATTCTCTCCAGCTCCCCACTTTCCCTCTGCTTCCTGGGTGTCAGAAAATGAGCAACTTTCCTCCATCAGGTCCTTCTGCCATGCCATTTCCATCTTGGAGCCAAGCAACCATGGACTAAAACCAATGAAGACTGTGAGCCAAAATACATCTCTCCTCCTTTAAATTGTGGGTGTCAAGTATTTTGTCTCAGTGGCAGGAAAGTGACTAATACCGAAACTGCAGTTGAATCCTGGCTCTGCAGATTGAGGGACAATGACCAAGTCATCCAACTTTCTGAGCCTCAGGGTCTCTCTGTAAGACAGAGGACAGAAATCCTAGCTTATGACTGTTGTAAAGAGTAAGGTGAACCACGTATGTGAAAGCACTGGGCACTGTACTGATCTGTAGGCCTAAAATAAGCATCGGTTCATTCTTGGCTTAAACCATTCTTTTGGTTCATTGTATTGCTGTATAACCTCTCACAGGTAGATCATGCTTCTTTAGAGGTTGGGAACTGTAATCAGCTAACTGAAGATAGAAGGCTCACAGTAAACATTAATTGATTAATTGAAAGCTACATACTGAAAAGCTATACACTTCTAGTAGCACACACACATACAAAATAAGAAGACCCACATTCCCATTCATCCAGCTATATAAATCATTCACTGCATTTCCGTAATCTTTTCAAAGAGCCAGTATAGTCAATTTCCAATTATCTGTGTCAGTGGGGAACAGGAATAGTCTGAATAATGAAACACACAAATAATCCATACATTTAATTTTAGTAGTTGCTTCCAGCCAGCTTGAAAATTTCCCACTGAGGCTATCAGGATTCTTCCTGCCTCTCCTTTCTCTCTGGCAGGGGCAAGTTTTGCCAAAACCCATCCCCAGCAGGGACAAGGAATAGCCAGGGTTTGGAGGATCTGTGAATTGGGTGATTGGCCTCTAAATAACAAAGCCTGACTCTGCTCCACAGAAGGCACTGCCCGGAGTAATAGCACAGGACAGGGTGGAATTCTAGGACCTGACCCTAAATTCCACCCCAGAACACTCTGACTCATCATGGCCACCAGCTTTATGTAAGTCTGAGCTGACTCCTCATTCTGAGACCCTGAAAGAGGGACAAATGTTAAAAGAATCATACTGTACAATGGCAGATGTACTTGATTCAGTTATCAGATATTACTGAATAGTACTATATGTGTCAATCATTCATATATATGTGTCTATACACAGACATATATAGTAATTACTCTCTCTTTCAAGTATTAGACACATTCAAAAAGAAATAGTCCTAATTTGAGAACCTCTCTGTAGGGCCATTGCTTAACAGAATCATATAAGAAAAATTCAGGTAATTTTATCTTTCTTCTTCCTTCCTTCCTTCCCTCCTTCCTCTATTAGTCCTTTTAGCTGACATATAAAGATTGGACATATATATATATATATGGGGTACTGTGTGAAGTTGTAATACATGTATACATTGTGTAATGTTCAAATCAGGGTAAGCATATCTCCTCCAATATTCATCATTTCTTTGTGCTGAAAACATTCAAAAATCTTCTTTTCTAGCTTTTTTGAAATATACAGCATGTTAATTTATTACCTGTAGCAATCCTACAGTAAGACAGAATCCCAGAATTTATGTCTCCGATTTACTATAACTCAGCACCCATTATCCAACCCTTTCCCATCTCTGCCTTCATCCTAACTCTCTTCCTTAGATTCCACATGAGTGAGATCATGCAGTGTTTGTCTTACTATGCCTGGCTTAATTCACTTAACATATTTCCCAGTTCCATCTACGTTATTGCAAATGGCAGGATTCCATCCTTCTTTTTGACTGACTAGTATTTCATTGTGCGTATATCCTTAGATCATTTTTTTCAATGGAAACAAAAAGGAAGTTTGATATTTGTTCAACACAAGTTTGCAGCTTAAAAAAAAAAAGAAAAAGAAACACAGGATTAATTTATTTCCTCTAATCTCCCATGAGTTCAGAAATAGTTAAACTTGGAGTTATATACAGTGGCCTCGAGGCCAACTCTGGCTCTAGGAGTGTTTGGTTCTCCCAGGGCAGTGGTCACAGTTCACTGGCCCCTCTGCCACCCGCTACTGCCCCCTGACACTCAGGGTACATGCCAGTTACTTTTATCACCTGACACCTGACCCCCTCCACCAATTTATAGTATCCACCTGGCTTCTCCAGGCATCTTTATCTGCAATCTTTGGGCTCTAAATTGCAGGAAAAATCTTTCAACCGCGGAGGTGTAAGTTCTTTCCTCTCACCTTTGGGCAATGTTTATGGACTTTAGTACAAGAAACACAATGTGACCTCCAAGTCAAGGGCACCTTCCATCCAGTGAGGTGCTGGAGCTCATACTAGCTCCTGAGAGCCAGCTGTATACATCTCCTCCGACTCTCCACTCAGTAGCTTGAAACTAACCATGAAGAGCGTATTTATACTGTGCAAATCAGCAAACCCAGTAAGTAAGGGATTTCCCTACTCCCAGGAAGCCAAGGGTTAAACATTTCCCAGCACTCTGCTTCCCCTGGCTTCCTGTGATGCTCATTTTTAGACCCCAGCCAGCATGCTATAAGGAAGACTCGGAAGATTGTGGAGAGGCCCACAAGGCGGGAAACCAAGACCCCTGGCCCTCAGTCCCACTGAGCTCCCAGCAGATACCCAGCACCAATGCCGGTCTGTGGAAGAGCCATCTTAGAGCGGGTTCTCCAACTGCCCCTGGATGCCACTTGTGGGAAGACCAGCCTTCCCCATAGAATCCTGTCTCACTGCAGACTCATATAAAAAACTGCACGTTCACGAGCACCTACCAAGGTTGGGAATGACTTATGCAGTAGCAGGAGTGACCATAGCATAGCTCCTGGTAGCTTAGCTTGTCTCTGCCCTGCAGGGACCCTTTTACCTTGGGTTTACCAGTTTCACTTGTTTGCTGGCTCCCATGAAGTCTTCACATCTAGCACTAACACAGATGGCCTTGGCTGACATCGTCTCCCTAGAAAATTCCAGGAGCTCTGTCCCTAGCAGCTCGCAGCTTAGCATATGACAGTTTGAGCTGGTGCTTGTCTTCAGCTGCTTTCCTGAATCTGTTGCTCTAGCTCTTCCCAATTTGAAAGCACATCCATATTTCCTACAAAGCTGAAACTTGGACAGTCCATTTTTCTGCCCCCACTGTATCATCAGAAATGCTTGATCTCTGGTTGCTGCAAGGTGGCTGACATTTTACACAATTGGAAAACACCCATTTAGTCTACCCAAAAAGTCTCTCTCGCTGTCATAAATTACAGACTTTAACTTACTTCCCATAACTCGTTCTCAGGAAGGTCACTCTTGTGGCAAGAGAACCCAGATTTCTAGTCACCTAGTTCGTTGCAAACCATGCATGGGTTACTGGAACAAAGTTCTGTCCTTGCCTTCAATGGTGGCTGCCAAAGGGTGATTGTATTGAGAGAAGTGGAGAATACTTTCAATTTGGGTTTGAAAGTTTGAATAAGAGTTTACAAGGAGGGACGGAAGGAAGGAGGCAGGCATGCAGGCAGGTGGACAGGCAGGCAGGCAGGTGGGCAGGCAGGCAGAAGGGAAGGATATTAATTGCTTCCAGGCAGAAGGGAAAATATGGGGAGGCAGGTTTGGCAAAGAGCAAGAATTTAGATATATTTGGGGGAAAAAGTACACAGAGAGTTCTGCCTAGGGTCAGACAAAACTTGAACTTTGTATCATGGGCAATATAGAGTTACTGAGGGTGAGACAAAATGACAGGATCGATTTGCATTTTCTAAAAATAACTCTTGTATAGGCAGAGTGAAAAAGGGCTTCAAAGGGGCATTTGATCTCAGGAAAGGAGGCCAGTCTGAAGCCCACTTCTAGGCAAGAGGCAACGAGGACAAGAAACGCCACAGCTGGGACCAAGGAGAGTCAAGACCTGTGGGGTAGAAGCCAGAGCATTTAGTGAGTGCTTGCACCCAGAGGCTAAAGGGAGGTTTAGAGGGACTGGAATATGTGGGCGAGGAGAAGGGGGTGGAGGAAAAGGAAGAGGAGCAGAAGAGGACTCAAATGGCAGTGACAACAGCTGCGACAGCAAACCCAACAAACCCTCACTATGTGCCAGGCATTATTTTAAGGCTTTACTATATTACGTCATGTAATCCTCACTTCAATCCTAAGATTTTATTATTATTATTACCATCTCAATTTTACAGATGAGGAAACTGAGGCACCGTGACGTTAAATCACCCTCCCAAAGTCACAGAGCTGGAGGAACCAACCAGCCTCCTACTCTGCCTCTGCAGGGAACAAACCTGGAGGGCAGAATGCAGACAGCACCAATCAAAGTACGGAGAGGTAGCTCTGGCTGCTAGAATGGGGGCAGCAGCAATGAGAAGCAAAGGAAGAAACAGAGCCAGGTGACAGACTGAATCTAAGGGACTGCAGACCTCTGCTTCATTGCCCAGCCTCAGACTTCCCAGCTGTGCCGGACTGAGGGCCTCAAAGCCCGCACGTAAAACCTGGCAGTCTTTCTTGGGCCTTGACTCCGTCCTGAGCAAGCCAGGGCACCCGTTAGTAGGCTCAGTTCTGCTCACCTGGGTTCTTGGCACGAAGTCACTATCACAGTTCTTGGGCCTTGTGTCTTAGCTCCTGGCCTTGATTCCCCCGCCCCTAGTTTTCACTGATGCCAACCAGACCTAGATTTAATTCTCTGGAGAAACCCCAAGGAGCAGCCTCCTCTTCCTGCCCCTCCCAGTGTACCCCAGTGCACCCTTCTGCAGAGGTAGCTCCCAAGCCTCTCCTTGGCTCTGACTGCACACTTCTGTGTGCTCCAGGACATGCATCTTGCCAGAGCTTGGCCCACAGCTGTCCTGCTGCTCTGCGTGAGCTGACGGAATGCCCGGCAAAGCCACTGCCTAGCCCTGTCCACAGCCACGTACTGGCTACCACCCAGTGTCCTGCTTCTGCGCCTCTGCCTGATGGGTTCATGGGCGCTCACCCCTTGCAGACTAATGAGACTGATGGATGCCCTCAGACACAGTGCCCAGAGCGAGCTCAGCTCTCACTTGCTCCTTCCCTGTCCTAGAAGGCTGCACTTTGTGCCCCATCCCCACCTTGTACCATCTCAGCTGCCCCAGTACTGGTAAAGGCCATCAGGTCTCTGGATAAAGCTATGCCAAAGCTATAGGGAGGAGGGAAATGACAGCAGAATCAGAGCTAGCAGCAAGGTGTCTAGCCTGAGAGGAGGAGGAGGAGGAGGAGTAATGCTGGCAGAAATGGAGTGGCTGCAAGGGTGCAGAACAGTTTTGTTCCCTCTCTTCTGGGTGGGTGAGACCCACAGCGTCGCACCTCATGTGGTGCAGGCAGCTGTGCCCATTAAGCCATCTGCATCACGGAACGCCGAGGGACTCACGCAGCGCTCCCATCTGCTTGGGGGTGGGGAGACCAGGCTTCGGGATGACTCGGGGCTGCCGCACAGTGCTGCTCATGCTAGCAGCCTTTCCAGTGGGGCCAATTTGCGGCTGCACAAAGCCCACGGCTGCTGATCTGTGGCCATGTGTGGGTCGTTTGTGCTCACTAACGAGGATGGCTTGTCACTGAAGGCACCCTTGATTTCCACAGCCGAACATTATGTCTGCGTGGCATTTGTGGTGAATTTCCACAAGGCCTAAAGACACAGGACCCTGGGCGGCAAGACATAGCTTCTAAACACACCAAGCGTTCTTTAAAGCATTCCAGGGACCGACAGCAAAGAACTCAGCTTTGCGGCCTCCTGTGAGTGGCTGTTCGGGGTGTTCTTAATGGCACTAGGGTTTTGACCTCAGCAATTGCAGTCCCCCGTGGAGAATGATCACTCGATCTTCACGGGCGAGTTTCACGATGTATGGCCAATCCCAGGCTGTTCTGGACTGCAGCAATTAGCAAGTCAGGGCTCATTAACCATAAACCAAGTGATAAACTATGCATTTAGGAGTGCAGGTAAGTGAATGAATAAATAGGTAGATAAATAGAGCAGTCGACGATAATAAAAATCACTACCCAATATGTCCAATCTCACCACTTGGGAACAGTAAGATGAGGTCATATTATAAAGAATCCAAGTCCTCCCAACTTAACTCAGAAATAAAACTGACTCATGTCAAATGGTGCTCCCATTATTCCTGGCAGCCCACAAGGACCCTGGTTCCACGTGATCCCCTCCACTTGTGTTGTACCTCGCTCCAGGGAACATCGCAGCTGCCTCTGTAGCAGTCCCTGTATGGGGAAAAATGCAGGCATTCCCTTGGGATGCTCCTAGAATTGCCACATCCCAGCCTGACTCAGGGGTGCTGGGCACTGCCAGAGACTCTTCTCAACTCTGCATTGCAAATAGACCCTGAAAGCAACCAGAAACCAGAACATTCTGTAGAATCTCACCACTAAAGGTGTGGTGCACAGAGCTGGGGCATCAGCAGCATCTGGAGCTTGAAAACGCCAGACGCCAGGCCCAGAGATTCTTACTTAACGGGTATGGGATGCAACCAAGGCCTCCAGAGTTTTAAAAGCTTCCCGGGGTGATTCTAATGTGTAGCAGTGCTTGAAAATCACTATTCCAAGAAACACTCTCCTCGCTGCTTCTCAAACTTGACTAGGTTGAGGAATCACCTCGAGACCCACTTACAGCACAGATTCGGATTCTCTTAGGTCAATGATGGGGCCTGAGAGTCTGTATTTCTACGAAGTGCTGAATCCTTGTGCCCAGACTACATTTTGCACAGCAAGAGTATGGAGGACTGCTCTCTTAGCCTCTAGCACCAGGGACAGTCAGTGGGATAGGACGGGGGATGTCCACACACCAAGTTCTTCTTCCTCTTCTCACCTGATTGTTTCCCCAGTTCAGAACCTAAGTCTCCCATGAAAGTTAATTTCCTGGAGTATGGTAGAGGGTGGGGCTAGAGGGGTAGGGACTGGGGGTGTGTGCATGGAAGACTCCTGAGCTGCGCCACAGGGATTGTCCCTGCCGGTGTGGTGGGACGAGTAATAGACTGTCTATGCCAACAAAGTCTGCACATCATCTCAGGCACTCCCCACTCCCCTGCCAAATGTCACTGTGCGAGCGAGAGAGAGACACCAGTTACCAGCATAAAGCTGTGCAAACCATTAAAACTAGGCTTCCACTTACCCTTTCAAAGAAGCTTATGGAAAAGTACAAGAATGTTTAATAATCCCTAAAGAGGAATTTAAATAAACCACTACTTAGAAACCGGAAATTTCAACTCAAAAACAAATTGGAATTGGCCAGCCAGTGACTGATTCTAGATGCAAAGTCAGTATGGGGTTCCCAGCAGCACTAAGGGAAACACCCTGAGTGAGCAAAGCTACCAAAGTCACTAGTCACTGCTGTCCCTCACGTCCCATGACCTGAAGGAAGACTGGTGTCACCTCCATGACCACCTCATGGCCCCCTGGCTTGTCCTCCCCTGGCCTTCAGAGTCCTCCCTCCTGGGACTTGTACAAAGGTACCCTAATGTGCCCCTCATTCACCTCCATCACCTCTGCACTGTCCAGAGGCAGCCACCCACATGCCAGCACTCATATGTTCTGTCTAACTAAGCCTTTCTAGCTCTTCAGAGCCCCCAGAATGAACCTGAAGTTCCTTGGCCTGACACTCTGAGCTCTGTGTTTCTTGCCCCCAAATAACTATTTCTCCTCAAATCTCCCTCCCTCCTCTGGGTGTACACTACAAACCTAGAGTCCGAACTGGCCTCCCACCACTTCCCACACATATTCAAGCATTAATTATTCATGCTGTTCCTAAACACCTCCAGTCTCCATCTCCTGATTTGTTCTTTTATGTGTGTCACAGAAAGAAATCTTGTTTCAGCAAAAGACAGAATTAACAATGAAACGCATGAACCAGAGGTGGGGGCGAGCTCTGTAACTAAGCACCTTGGCACTCAAATGTGCACGTCTCTTGAGCTGAAGGAATTCCAAAGGGACTCTAGGAACTTACTAATTAGAGCAGCAAGCCAGCAGCAGGAGCAACGGAGCAGACCTGAAGACGCACAAGCTGAGCTTTACATCCCCAAAGTGCAACGGTGATATCTAAACATAATTGACAGCCTGTAAGGCAAAGGAGCTGATCAGTCAGAGGGCAGCATGAGTCCAGAGTCCTGGTTGCCTTAGGATGGGCTGAGCCTTTGGTTGGTGGAACCTGGGGAGGTGGCCTCGGGAGGGGATGGGGAAGGATCTGGAGGAAGGCCAGGAGAGTGTGGATGGAGGTGAAGACATGGCCCTCCAGGGGTTCAAGGCCCTCTAAGGGTTCAAGGCTGGCTGCCTTCAAAGCTCCCCTCACTCTTGCCCTATGAACTGAGAACATGTGTTATTTTTGCCAATATTCTGAGAGAGAAAGAGATCAAAATCTGGCCTCTAAACCCAAAAGGACTCCAAACAAGCATGTATTGTGTTGGCCCAGGGAAGAGTCTAGATGTTAAGGTTTTAAGCTTTTCAGCACTTAAAAGAGGAAGCAGCAAGGATTCATGAAGAACTCACCGTTAGCCAGGATAGTGGCATATATACCTTTAATCCCAGCCTCTGGGAGGCTGAAGCAAGATGATCACAAGTTCAGGCACAGCCTGGGCAACTCAGTGATTTGGTAAGATTTTGTCTCAAAGTGGAAAAAAAATTTTAAAGGGCTGGGGATATACGTGTTAGTCACTTTTTCATTGCTGGGACAAAATACCAATCACTGCAACTTAAAGGAGGGGAGGTTTGTTTTGGTTCACAGTTTCCATTCATGGTCAGCTGGCTCTAAGGCAGAAAGGGCACAGTAGAAGCCCATGGAGGAGGAAAGCTGTTCAACCCAAGGTAGCCAGGAAGCAAAGTGAGAAGAGAAGAAGCAGGGACAAGAATCCTCCCTTCCAGGTCATCCACAGTGAGCCAACTCCAGCCAGGCCCCACCTCCTAACAGCATATTCAGCTACTAAACTCATCAATGGATGAATCCACTGACGAGTATGGTGCCTCCATAATCTAACCACCTTCCACATACATGAGAATTTGAGGTGACATTTTAGATCGAAACCATAATATAGCCTGATGCTAACAACATGGGTTCAATCTCCAGTTTCCCTCTCCCCCACCAAAAAAAAAGAACTCACTGTGCCAGTTCAGCCATTTGTTTTTCCCATGGGTGCAGACCTCCTTGACTTCAGGCTACACATGGTTTTTGGGGTGCAGCCTTACTTCTCTAAGTCCACCTGATCTGCCCCCCCCAAGATCCAGGACCAAAACTGCCCAGAGGCAAGAGTCTCATTTCTTGGAGCTCTTTATTAGGCCACTGTGTTAGATTTTCATTACTGTAATAAAATATCTGATATAATTAACTTATAAAGAGAAAAGTTTTATTTTGGCTTAGTTTTGGAGGTTCCAGTCTAAAATGAGACAGATCCTTTGCTTTGGGCCTCTGGTGGCCATGCCAGGAAGCAGAGGCAGGGAGCAGGTGGCATGGCAAATTGTTCCACTCATGTCCATGAAACAAAAGTAGGAGGGGCTGTAGTATCACCATCCCTTCAAGGCACACCCCCAATGACCTAAACACCTCCCACTAGGCTCTGCCTCCCAAGTATACCACCACCACCAGTAGCACCACCAATTGGGGGACAATTATGCAAACCATACCAGGTGCTGATGTTCACAATCTGCCTCTGACCTCAGGCCCAAATTCAGATCACTGCTGTGCATCTGTTGAGGGAGAAGGGCATCTAGCAAGCTCTGGTACCCTGGCTCCCAAATGCAGGAGCCCTGACCTTGAATCCCACATTATGTACTAGGATTCTGCTGAATAACAATCTTTTCGTTGCCATCCCATGGCAGCCATCCCCCTACTTATCTGGATTTTCCTCTATCAGAACCCTTGACTTGAATCATCACTGTGGTCACCCCTTCGTGGTGCTCTGAATATTTGTTCCTACCCATTTGCCTGGACTCTGGCTCCTAAGAAGACGCTTCTTGTGCCAGATGGGAGCTCTTCTCAGCTCCTGCACGTGAGTCTGTGCCCTATCTCCAGATCTGGTCCTTCTCTACTCTTATGACCTGTCTGTACATGAAGAAGCCAGATGTAGGCCACACCTGAGAGCGCAAACAGATCAGGAATATGTGGGCAACGTGGCGTACTAGCTTCAGCAAAGTGTCTTGTAAAGTATTTCAGTGCCTAAGTGTAGTTATTAAACCAAAAAGTACTTCCTGTTCTCATTGAATGATTATGGGAAGAATATTTTCTTTTGCGGTAGCTTTACTGAGATATAACTCATGTATCACATAATTATTTATACAGTCTGATAGCTTTAGAATATTCACAGAGTTGTACAACCATCACCACAATCAGTTTTAGAAATCATCAGTGCAGTTAATTTTAGAACATTTTCACAATCTCCCAAAGAAACTCCATACCTATTAGCAGGCACCTGGCCCCAACACTCCATCACCCTCGGCCCTAGACCACTACTAATCTACTTTATGTCTCTACAGATTGTTCTGTTCAGGCATTTCCTACAAATAGAATCATACAGTATGCGGTCTTCTGTGACTGGCTTCTTTCACTAGGTATAATGCTTTGAGAGTCATTTATGTTGTAGCATATTCCAGTACTTCATTCCTTTTCATCACTACATAAAATTCCATTGCCTGAATATGCCACATTTTATCTATCCACTCATCAGTTGATGGACATTTGAGTTGTTTCCACTTTCTAGCTATCATGAATAATCTTCTACAAACACTCAAGTATACATTTCTGTGAGAGAATATGTTTTCATATCTCTTGGGTACAGAAACCTAGGAGAATTTCTGAGTTCTGGTTATTCTATTGTTAACCTTTTGAGGAACTTCCACACTGTGGAAGAATATTTGCTTTTAAATTAAATCAGTCTGAAAGAATACTGGTATTCCCCAAGGATCTGTTCATGGCTTGTTATATTCAGAATACTTAATATAACCAAGGTAATAATATTGGAAGTGTGTTTGTCAATTCCTATGATCTTCCTTTTCTTCTGTTACTCCCACCTGCCAAGATCTACTGAAAAAAATCATATTCCACAACTGTGCCCACAAGCCTATGTAGCAGTCTTCCTTTTCTACACTAGAGTCCCTCTTCCACTTCCTTCTCCACCCGCCCTCCTGTCCTCTTAAGAGAAAGCCTGGCTCCCTGTCAATGAAAACAGACCAGTGAGAAACATCACCCGTCAGGGGAAACACATCTCCATTGATCCCCATTCTTTGCTCCTGTATCTCCCTTTTTTCCTCTTCCCCGGAGTCATTCAGTTTCTTCCGAGCCACCCATGACTCTTCCTCCACCTTTCACTGCCCTTAAACAAGCTCGAGTGCCTGCCATCTTTTAAATAATATTTGTATTATTTATAAAGAAATGCCTTACTGGTTGTCTTTTGGCTACTACCCTGTCTGTCTTCTTCCTTCCCAAGAAAAGGTTTTTGAAAAAGAAGTTCAGTCACTTCTCCACGTTCTCACTTTAACCCTCACTCTTTGATGTCCAGTGCCACTGGACTGGCAAATGTCACCACTTACCCCGTCTTTTTCTAAAGCCAATGAGCGCTCTTGAATTCACACCCTAATTAACCTCTTCTCTTAAATGAACCATACTCTCTCTGTCACCTAAGCCTCCCCAGCGCATCCAAATGTTTATGTGCCAAAACTAAGCAGATCCTTGGCTGCTGTCATACAGGTCTAGATTAGGAACCTCTTCTATCTGCGTCCATAAAACTCAGAGTAGAAATGGTCATGCTGGATATGGATTTTGGGGGATTAGCAGTCTGAAGTAGTTCTGGGTGTCTTCTTTCGTGAGTGTCTTTAGCTGCACTGTCATGGCTGCCTCCATGTTCCGAAACAGTTCAAAACATTTCTCTTTCGTAGCCATTTTGACTTTGGGGAAGAGCCACAAGGCCCACAGCACCAGATCTGGTGACTAAGGCAGATGAAGACACACTGTCATGTGTTTATGAGCCTGCATGCAGCAGCAGCATTCACCACATTCATGATCACACTTCGTAAAGATACTCACAAAAGACGACTTCCAGAACTCCTTCTAAAAGTGACAAGAAGGATGACATGAGTGTATTTGAAGCGAGGGGGAGTACTGTGAGGAAGGTTCATGAGCAATGTGTCTTCTACTATAGTAGTTTTTTAAATTTAAACATTCACTCTATATTTTGATCACACTGCTTATAGCCACTTCTGTAAATTAACCCACTTCTGCCCTAATGGAATCTATCCGTTCACGAAGGTGGAGTCCCTGTGACCTAGTCATCTCTTACAGGTTCACCTTGCAGTACTGTTATGGTTTGTGTCTAGATGTCCCCCCAAAGCCTCATGTGGTAAGAGATAGCTGGATCTAGAGTGTGTGATTACTAAATTGATCCATTGATCGGTTTGGCATGGTTCTGCTGGGATCAAGTATGTGAGACTGAGATTGGGGGTGGGAGTGC